>APFE031418099.1:0-60548 GCA_000404065.3 Pinus taeda | reverse complement strand
TAATAATATTATATATGATTAAACAGATCATTTCTATAACTAACCATTAGCTTATTTTATTTATGTATATATTTACCTAATTGAAATTATTTCCATAAAAGAAAATAATAAATAATAAGTATTTCAATACCATTAGATTTAGTTTATATTAACAACCTAATGTTAGTATTTTAATAAATAAATAATTTATTGTTGATACTATTCACTTATTTATTTAGTTTTACCTAATTTTACTTATTTCCATAAATGAAATAATATATTAACAATATTAATATTAAAAATAAAAATAAAAATAATATTAAAATAATAATAATATTTTTGACCTGGGTCCTTCAGTCAAAATTAGCCGTTAGTCAAATTTAGTTGTTGGAGTCTCTGCTCAGACTATTTAACATGCTTTGCTAGATCTATGTCTTCAACTTGTCCTGACGATGAACCACACTAGTTGGTTCGAAACGCGTCGACAAATGTCTGCCTACATATGATTTACGCCGAAGTCAATCTTTCAACTATTATGGATCACAGAAGCCTCAATTCAAAAATTAAATTTGTTAAAGGTAAATACATTACCTCAATATATGCAACTCCTTCCCTTATAAGTCCTCCTTCAAATTTAAGCTTTGTTGATTCCTATCAAGCAAAGGCAGTTAGGTGTTCTAGACACATTCTAGGTGCAATTAACTCTACCTTCCTTAGATTAATTCCCAAGAAAACAAAATATCTCTCTCTTTCTAACTATAGGTTGATCTCCTTGTGTAATTCAGTTTACAAAATGATTTCAAATTTTAGACTTCTGCGATCAATGTTTTATTGTACTGAGGTTTCCGGATCCATCACATACGTGAAATTTTCATCGACATTTCGAACCCTCTACTGAGATTCATTATCAAGATGTATAAGGATACAACTACAAAGCAATCCAACTATACAGACCATAAGGATACAAACCATAAGAATATCTTTGTACATCTTGATAATGAACCTCAGTAGAGGGTTCGAAAAGTCGATAAAAATTTCACAGATGTGATGGATTCAAAAACCTTGGTATTACAAAATGATGTCCAAAATCCTTGCTAACCGAGTTAAAAAGATGATTTCTCTTGATATTTCGTTGGCGCAGTTTGGATTCTTGTCTAACAGGAGGATTCAACACATGATTTCCATAGCATAATAATGTATAAACTCAGTTTAAAAAAGAAAATTAAAATATTGCCTCTTGAAAAGAAATCTCAACTAGGCATATGACTGTAACACCTACTCCCACATTTACCCAAATTCACAAGCTCATCGGGTAAACATTATATGAGAGTTACTATGCGAGGTATGATTTCCAAGATGCACTTATGGAAAATGGGGTCCACATGTCCAGAACTCACTGCAAACGCCCAATGATACATGATCACACTGGTATAAGCCTAAATTGACCCAACATTATTCTTTTCAGCTTTGTTTCCTTAGATTTAGCACAACTTTCTATTTTTGGCAGTTTTTTGGGGTTCTAAACTTTTGAGGTTGTTTTGAGGGCCTAAACGACATTTTCAAGGAAAATGGAGAGACCATAAAAGTGTAGGATTAGTTTGCTAGTCTATTTTTGACCTCTCCATGGAGATATTATAAACGAGGTATAATGATAGTCAAACGAAGATCGTATGCCAAATTTATGACCCTGGGAAGTTGGAGGTCCAAATTACTCATTTGTACAAACACTTTGTGTACATAGCACTCTACAGGTCATAAATGCATATATAAACAAAGGGATCTTTTACTTATCTGAAAATCATCAAGAAGCTCGCATTCCCTCTCATAATAGTTGTCATAACATTTATTAGATCATGCATTTAATAGCCAATCATTCACCAATCAAAACATGATAAGAACCATAACTAGAATCTGCCATGAAACCATGCTTAATATAACCAACATATAACCAGAATAATAATAATGATAGAACAATGCTCAAATCCAAATCACAACAAGTACATTTACTCATAGAATACAAGAGGAAATAACTCTTATTAACATATGAAAAATCCAACCAAGTTAGGGACTTCCACATACCACCCAACCATAGATTGGGTTGAACCAAAGCTCTCTTTCATCCAATCACCCACGCGCCATATTTCAAGCATGAATGTGGGATCTCATGGAATAAACCAAGAAAAACCAAACCAAGGCTTCCAAAGGCCAAACCACCTCAACCCTCAATCAACGATTCCACCTCATATTCGGACATCGCTAACATCAACAGATCGGCCTCTACCCTAGTTGTCCAGGGCTCACCTAATGTTCGTGGATGATGTCATATGTGGACAATGGCTCCAAATTGTTTTTCTAACCAAGGCTTCCAAGACTATTAAATCAACCCAATGTGTTCAAGGTTTTCTAGAGCATTTGTCCAACCAAGACTCCAGGAACTAATAACTCAACCCAAAACCATAAGGAACATGAGCACCAATCGAAAGAAAAAAAAAATGGGAAAACCCACGACACCATGGCTATCTAGGAAATGGAAAGGCTAGACAAAACCACTATCAATCCAAGAAATACTCCATGTCAATGGCCAATCATAAAAAAATAACCACATGCATACACCATGCATGCCAAAACTAGTAAGTAGATCATACTACAACTCGTTACCTGCAAAGAAATCCAGTTGTGGCTACTGATCCTGGTGTCCCCTTATGATTTCCTACTTTCATGCTTTCCTTTGCCTTTTGTCTCCATATCTAATGTGCTCCAAGATAGCTCCATGATTAAGTGTGCAAGAGTGAGAGAGAGAGAGGATAGACGAGAGCTCCAAGCTAAAACTGACAAAAAACCCTAAATTGATCAACATAAGCATTTTTATCATTGAGGCCTCTATTTTCTTCATTTTCCTCTATTTTTCTTTCAATTTTCCTCACATGCAAATCTATGACCTTTCATCTCTCTTTTCTCCTATTTTCCTTTGTTTCATAAATAAAATGTCAATAAATGCCTCTTTTACTTTTCCAATGCCTTTTCCAACTTCCATAGCCATTAATTAATCACCACTGATCCCCATTACTATGTTTTTTCCCAACATTTAGCCTGGAATATGTGTCCCATGACCTTGGTCTTATTTTTTCCTTTATTAACTTTATTACATGGATTTTTAATTGAGGTTGTTACAATGACTGCGTGGATTGGGAGTTCCTCAATATGATTTTATACAAAATTGGATTCTTACGTAGACATATTCAATGGATCATGGCCTGCATCGCAACAACTTCAACCGCAGTTCACATCAATGGTGAGCCCACTCAATTTTTCAAACTTCAGAGGGAGCTTAGACAATGTTGTGCATTGTCCCCATTGCCTTTTATCCTTGTGATGGATGCTTTCAACAGAGGGATCAACACCATGAAGGAAGTTGGTACCATTTTAGGCTGAGGGATCTCTAAAAATAACAATCTGACTCACCTAATGTTTATGGATGATGCATTATGTGTTGGGGTAGCCAAAATATCTGAGTGGGTCTCTTTCTACATGATATTAGAGAATTTTGGCAAAGCTTTAGGGCTGAATATCAACAAAACAAAGACTAACTTAATCTCGGATGATGGGGAATCAGTGGAGATACTCGAGATTGCTACCTTATTCAGGGTGAAAATACGCCCTATGTCTCAAAGCTTCAAATACTTGGGATGTTTTTTTAAACCTGGCAATTAAAACTAACTAGATTGGGAGTGGCTCATCACAAAATTAGAGAATATGTTGACTCGTTGGGATCACAAATGGTTAATGTTGGGGGGCAGAGTCATTATGACTAAGGTGGTATTACAAGGCATTCCAGTTTTTTGGATGCATCTATTCCTTACACCACAGTCAATCATACATAAGTTTGAGTCCATAATTTTCAAATTCCTTTGGTATGGCGCTAACTCCTATAGAAAGATTCACCTCAATGAATTGAGCACAATCGCTAGGCCTATCAAGGTGCGAGGTTGGGGCATTCTAGATGCAAGGAGGTTTAATCTTGCTTTATTAGCTACAAATATTTGGAGGGTTTTCAGCAAAAGAAGATTGTGGCAGAGTATTTGTTTGCAAAATATATACAGTATCAGGGACTGAAGGAGTGGGTTGAGGTAGGGGCACAATCAAATTCCATTGCATCAATAATATGGCATAGCCTTAGGCATGTGATCATTTGGCTTTTCACTAACCTTCGATGGTTGGTAGATGATGGAAAAAATATTCAATTCGGGAAGGATACTATTAAAGGAATGTAGGTTTTTTACTTACTTTCGGCTCCTATCATCTACATATTTAATCAATAGGGAATTCACAATCCGACAAGCCTTGGGATGGGGTGTCGATCTCTTTTTCCTTCTCCTGTTTTGCCTCATGCTTGGCAAATCAATATCCCATATTATTTGGAGGGTGATTGGGAAGCCTATCGAAACCTCCTCTACCAAGTTGGTATCTCATTCTCACAGTGGCAAGATCAACTAGTTTGGGGAGGGCATATTGTGTATGATAAGATTGCTGCCAATGAAGTATATGAATATATTACATCCAACACCCACCCATTGCCCTATGCAGATTGCATCACAAATCTATGGGGTTGGTAAGTCAGATTAAAAATCAAATGCTTCACATGGTTATTTATACATAACTACATCTTAACATGGGACATTTTGTTGAAGAAGGGATTTGTGGGCCTTGGCAAACACTCTCTTTGCAGGATCAATTCAGAGGATTGTTATCATCTATTTTTACAATGCCCCTACGATATTGCCATTTGTATAGAGGCTTCTACTCTCTTAGGTGTTAATGCTCATAGAGATTGCTCCTCCATACATGCGTGTATTAGTTCTTGGGCCCTACAAGAAAAATCCTATAGGGTGGTCCCCCTATATGTCCTGTGGGTCATTTGGTGCTCTCGAAATGAACACATATTTGAAGGCATTTCTCATGACGCTAAGATTGTTTCCCTGAGGATCATTGCATATTTCATGGAAATTGGCCCATGGGCTCCCAATGTCATTTCCAAGACTATTTCAATTGTTGACCTAGATGATACTTTCCTGATCTTCTGTTTTGTTGGAGCCTCCTCTAGTGGACATTGCAGCTATGGAGTTTCTCTCTTAATTGACCCTTCTCTTCAATATCGATTTCATTGGTTTGGTGGCTATTGGGACAACTGTAGGGTTGAATTGTTAGCATTATAGGGAGCTAATCGATGCACTACATGGCTTGGCATAGAATTTTTTTCTTATTGTTTGGGATTCTCTCTTAACGATCCAATGGATCTAGGGACATAATGCTTTGGAGGTCCCCTCTCTTTGCAACTGGATGCAAATGATCTTGGATTTGAAGGCATCTCTGATTAAGGTTTTTTTTCAACATGTTTATTGATAACAGAACGCTGAATCCGATGCTCTATCCAAGCGTGGATTATCTCTACATCCTGGATACATGTTCTTTGAGGTGCTAGTCAATGGATTGATAAGTGGTCAGGGGAATTTTGAAATTTAATCACAACTTCCTTGTATTTTTGCTTTCATTATATGGTATTTTGGTCTACTGTCCTCCTTTCTGCTTATCAACATATCTGTGTTACATATTTTGTAAGTTTTCTCCTGATGGAGAATCTAATTCCAACCCCTGCTAGGTGTCATAGCCGTTACTCCAAGTGTCCTCGTTCAGTTTAATTTAGTTCAGTTTAGTTGACTTTCATTCTAGTCATTTAAATGTTGATGTCTCCAATGTAATCTTATTTAACTTATTGATAATATTGAGAAGAGCAATCCCCTCCTTCAAATTTTGTTTACAATATTTTCATCCTCTATATGACATTTTATGTTTTATCATATTGAGATTGCCAAAAAGTTTTGTCTTTATATTTTGTCATGTAGCATTCTAGATTTATTGTTAGACAACCGTCCCTTAGAATATATAAAACAATTTCTAACTAATATAAGAATGATATTTTTTTTTCTTTTTTCTTTTTTGAAAAAAAAACGCGCTCAATCTTAGATTTAAGTGTGGTCCTTTCTCTTCTTTTCCTAAATTATTCTTCTCCTTCTCTCCTTGAGTCAATTGTACCATTAATGAATTGTGTGTAAATACAAAAATAACGTACTAAATCTCCTTCCTCTTCTTTTCTTAAATTATTATTCTCTTTGTCTCCTTGAGTCAATCATATGATTAATGAATTGTGTGTGAATGCAAGTAATGAGGAAAGACTATTTTTAAGGTTGTAGTTTAATGAGACTTGAGGCTTTGTTTTTTTTCAAAAAGTTACTGAAATTTCAATCATATTTTAAAAAATTTAGTAGAGATTTTTGTAAATCTAAATAAAAGCTGTCAAACTTCATAATTTTAGGTGTTTTAAAAAAAATTGATGATGCTGAATACATTTCCACTATCAAAAATATGATTAAAAACTGTATCTACAAAAAAAATTGAAATTTTTTTAATCTAAATTCCAATGAGCGGCTACACCTCTCCACCTCGGTAGACAACTCCATTTTTAAGGATTGTATTTATCCATCTGGAACCCAAGAAGACGGAGAAATGAAAACAAAGAGAAAATGCCTTTGTATTCTTCTTACGATAGGAGGGCCACGACGGACTTTTGAATCTGGACTGGACTCATAAAATAAAATGCCTTCCTTCACCCCTAAGGACATGGATTGTGCTTTCTGTTACATTTGAAAGCCAGTGATGGACCGCTGAAGACCAAGAGTTTAAGAAAAGAAGATCCCTGCTAAAAGAAAAATACCTTCCTTCGTCACAGGAAAAAAAAAAAATTGAACATCAATAAGGAAAGGAGGAGGAGGAGAAAGACTAAAGGCAATCGTTCATCGTGGTTGCAAGGATAATGGCGTTTAAGGAAGACATGGAGTCGATTTTGAAGAGTATATTGCTGGCCTTGCAGCTTTGTCTTGGCTTTTGGCAGTTTCTGCACCTCACACCGCTAGGGGCGCTCATACGATCCGTAGTAGCCTGGTTGCTGCTGCCCTTGGGCTTGTCTCCAACTTACGCCAAAGTGCGGCATTGCCCGGGTCGTATATTCAAGGGACCAGTTCAGATCGCTGTACTGAGCGCGGTATCAGAGCAGGTAGTGCCGACAAAGCGAAGAAGTGATGCGACCCTTTTTCTCAAATCGTCCTACTTGAGCGTGGATTTCGATCTAGAAAGAAGGGGCGAAAATAAGCTGTTTCTCAATGGGAAAATGGTGTATTATATCAGTGATACAATATGGCAGAAGTTGCAGGTTATGACAGAGATTTCCAAGAATGTGGTGTTTGTGAAGGGTAATAAAGAATTCTGGGTAGAAGTGGTCACTGGTGGTGTGATGAGTTTGGAAGAGGTGTTAGATTGTTTAATACTTGAAAACCATGTTATGAGCTTTTAGAGGAAGAAGTGCTTTTACCTGTCAATTTGTGTGTTTGCGAGGAGAAATTACTAAAAATTTTAAATTTGGTGGCGTTGATTTTACAAATAAAGGAAGTTTATTGGGTGATCCCCACATTGTTAAGCGCTACTTCCGCAGTGTTAGAGTTCAATGTAAGATGGAGGGAATTTGTTTATGACCAAATCAATTTGGTTTTCTGTTATACCATGCATCTCCTCTGTGACAAACTGCCTTACGTCAAGAGGAGGCAGGTATAATCTTTGGGCAAATGGGTGGAAAATTTGAAGCCATGCAATGACATTAAATTAAAGATTGTGAAGGGCGATGCGTGCATAGTTATCGGTGGAGGTGCCAAAACTCGCAGAGAAGATGCAGTTTATGTGCCTCCCAATTACGAGTTACGTGCAGAGCAATCCCGAATTTCTTTTAGAGGTGGCCAAATTAGAATGACGTGCGAATTTTTGAAAGAAGAGCGCACATGCCTCTTCTATGGCTATCATATGATTGCCAAAGTGCCTGTGGTTACTGCACGTGTAAATTGTAACAGCATGGATGAGTTTAGACGGACGATCATTTTCATTAATTGCATATTGCAAGAGGGGTCAGGGTCATTGATCTCCTATGTTTCTAAGAAGAATGTGCATGTTCGTGGATTGAAGGAATCTATTCTGTGTTACGCCAAGAGTGGCTTTCCGCCTCTGTATGAACTCAAATTGGAGCATGTTACGATCAATGGCCTCTAGGTCAATTACTATGATTTCTCTCATTCTCTAAATGAGAGTATCTTTCGTCAATGCCATCATTTTGTGGTTGTCTACCAGTGGTGCTCTCTACGTGTTTATTTGCTCTGGTTTTTTTTTTGGGGTTTGTTCTGTTGTTCTGGTTTTTTTTGTGGGGTCAAATTAGCCAGGTTTAACATTAAAGGTTTCTAGGAGATTTAACTAAGTAACTTCTCGAAGTATTTAGCAAAATAACTCAATCCACTGAGCTATCCCTTGGGGCTTGTCCTTGGGTTTGTATCAGTTATATGTTTATAGGGATATATTAACACATACTATATGTAAACATTTTTTTATTGGTTTTTTCTTTTTTTAAAAATTATTCTCTCATACTAAGTTCCTTTCGAACATGTATCAATTATATGTTATAGGGAGCTAAGTTCCTTTCGAGCATGTATCAATTATATGTTATATGGAGATATATTGACCCATATGTTACATGTAAACATTATTTATTAGTTCTTTCTTTTATTTTTTAAATTATTTGTAATTATATTTTTTCTTTTAAATCATTTTTATATTATATTTTTGAAACCAATAAAAACATTAACGTAATGTTATAGAATCAAAAAAATATGATTTATTATTTTTATTAAATAATAGTAATAATATATTTATTATATTTATATTTTATTAAAAAGTATTAATTCAATATTTTTAAATTTTGATAATGACATTAAAGTTACTTAAAAATGTAAGAGATTAATAAAAATAAAATAAAAATTAAAAAGTTTTATAAGATTACTATAATTTTATTAACTTAAAAATTTAATAATGTCAATAATTATACAAATATTTTGAAAGTTAATTAGATAATAAGAATTTTTTAATATTCTAATGTTTCTACTACATTGAACAATACTACATTGAACAAAAACAATATTACATTGAACAAAAAAGACTGATAAAGTGTATATGAATAAATCACCATACTCAATAATTGTTTTCGTATTGGATATTTACAATCTTGATAAATCAAGGTATCCGCTTACTCTATTTTGTAAAATAGAATACAATGAATCATATTAAAATGCTAAAAATCTAATTATACTAGCAATAATTATTTTTTTACATATAAAATGATTCATTAAATTTTACTATTAGTAATTTATTAAAAAAAATTAATCTTAATATTTGAAAATAAAACAAATAATGAAAACGTATGACACCTATGTGAAAAGGCATTACAATAATATTTATGGGCCTCTCATTTGTAAAAAGACATTCTATCTTGATGATGTAGACCTAAAAGATTTTTCCTTTCCATTTAATGGAGTTCAATTTATTTTATCATATAATGTTTTTATGTATTTTATTTTCCGTTTTCATGCTATTTAATAAACAATGGAGTTATTGGCATGCTTTTATTCCTTCTTTATTGTATTTATTTCTATGTATTGTCATGATATTTAATCTAATTCTTGTTATGATGTAGATCACTTGTAATGTTAAGGGTTTGACGAGAATGATTTGAAGAGTGTATTTGCAAGGGATCCCACTCAATTTTGAAGAGTGTATCGCTGGCACTCGCAACTCTGCTTTGGCTTTTGATAGCTTTTGCACTTTACACCATTGGAGGCGCTCATATGATGCGTAGTAGCCTGGTTGCTGCTACCCTTGGGTTTGTCTCCAACTTACGCCAAAGTGCAACATTACCGAGGTCGTATATTCAAGGGACCAGTGGACATTGTTGTACTGAGCACGGTATCGGATTAGGTAGTGCCAACAAGTCCCAAAAGGAATGCGACCACTTTTCTCAAATCTTTTTACTTAGCCGTCATTTTAATCTAAAGAGAAGGGATGAAAATAAGCAGTTTGTTAATAAGAAATGGATACTTTTGTGTTTATTGTATATTTTGGGAATATTTTGAAATTTGATAAGAGAAAAGTGAATTGTTGGACCCTTTTCTTAACTGTCGAATTCTAAAATATTCTCTGCAACCCAAATAAGTTCAAATAGGAAAAAAACATCCTTATGTTAATGATACAATATAGTAGCAGTTGGAGATGATAACAAACATTTACAAGGATGTGGTGTTTATGAATATAGAGACAAATCGTCACCAATGGTGTGATGAATTTAGAGGAAGATGTGCTTTTACCTTTAAATTTGGTAGCGTTTATTTTGCAAATAAAGGAATTTTATTGGTGGATCCCCTCATTTTTAAGTGTCGCATCCTTAGTGTTTGAGTTCAATGTAAGGGAGGGCATGACTTTATGTTGGTACATCAATTTGGTGTTTTCCTACATCATGCATCTCCTATGACAAATGGCCTTATGTAAAGAGGAGGCAGGTGTTCTCTTTGAGAAAGTGGGTGAAAATTTTGATACATCAATTTGGTGTTTTGTTACATCATGCATCTCCTGAGAAACGACCTTATGTAAAGAGGAGGCAGGTGTTCTCTTTGAGAAAGTGGGTGGAAAATTAGAAACCATGCGATGACATTAAATTTTATATATATATATATAACCAAGATTATTAAGATGTAAAAGATTTATTATTATTTTCATAATTTCATTATTATATTCAAAAATATATTAAGAGAAACATTTTGAAATTATAATTTTGTGAAGTTAAGAAATGAGGAAGATTATTTACATGACAAGTAAGTACGACATTTCAAGAGAAAGGGTTGTGCATTTTTTGTTAATTTGACAATTTAGTGACAAATTTCAATCATGGGATTAGATTCCTCTTTTCGAGAGGACCAATTTTGATTTTTGAAGCGCTTGATTTGGACAAGGGAAAGTGTATTTTTTAATCAAAGCCCACATGTGCAAAAAAGAACAGGTTGGCCCAAAAGAGGATTTGGACACCCTTGAATGACTATAAATACAAATCAAGAGACCCTCATTTGGACATCACTATAATCAATTCTTCTTTCTTTCGTTTGGCTCATGCAAGTCTGAGGTGGTTTACAAAGATTGGTTTGTACATGTCCGAAATTATAGGGTTTGAAGTTCACACGTCAGATCTAGGGTTTTGGATTCCAACCGCAAGGTTGACACAATCATTTTTCGGTCATAACCGGAGACACACAAGCTTATGTGTGTGGTTGGAACGTTTCATCCGCACACACATATCTCTCTGCATGTAGTTGGCTTCTAGGGTTTGATTTTTTAGTTGACAATTGAACTTAGCAATTGACCTCACGTAGTGACAGTTGACCACATGCTTCTGAATCAAGGTTTTGATTATTAACATTGTTGGTTAATCTCTTGGATGTTGTTTAGTTCATTTTGTTGGAGAGTCTTGTAGTTGAAGATATGGATCATTGTACTCTCGCTTTGTCGAAACATTCAATGACAATCTAATAAGAAGAAGAAATTGAAAGAGTTTCCCCCCTGGTGGGGTTTTTCCCCAGTCTCTGACCAATCCTGTTGTCTTTATGCGTGAATATGTTCCACTGCGTTGATGATGATATTGTTCTTTCTATATAATTGCATATGTTGTTGAATAATGCTATGATGTTGTGGGGTGAATTCAACGAGTAAATAATAAAATGTAATTACCTAAAGCAAAGAACAATATAGCCTTAAGAAAAATTAACATTTTCAACATTCTTATTGTCACAAAAGTGACATACTCTTTCGTCCCATGCTTAGGAATTTACTAATGCCCAATTTCACTATGGAGATCATGCCAAATAATCCTTATTTTATCAAGGTTTATCTTCTTCTTTACATTAATAAAGATATACTTTTGATTTTATCCTTATTTTGTAAAAGATCTTATCCTTTATCCCCAATGGTTTAGTCAAGAATGGACATCCTTACATCATCTCCCCTTGAGTCGGAGGTGGTTTTGACTGGAATTTAAAGCAATTTTAATAAACCTCTTGTCTTCCATGTTATTTAACTTGTTCTTATACTTTAGGTACTTCGTTATAACTATATTTTCAACATGAGGAGAATAGAATAAAGTGTATTATCTTTAAGTCTGATTAAGCTCGTAATGAATATCAACTCCAAGTTATTTGTTTACATATATGAAAATAAAATAGATGATTTTAGTTTTCTAAATGTTAATAGTCATACCAATTTTTTATAATAATTTTTTTACGATTTTTAATTGAGTACATAAATTATCACGAAATCTTCTTCCATAGAAATAATATCATCAACATAAAGAAAAATAATAATAATTATAACTATTTAATTTTTTAATCAATTAAATTTTGTTTATCAATAAAAAAATATTTTTTATTATTTAGACTTAATTTAATATAAAATAAATTCAAATTTTGTTGGGTGAGGTATAGGTCCAAGCAATAGGTGGAAGTGAGTAGAGACCACCATCACATTACACAATGAATATGAATTAGCAAGTTATGTAATTTCCTAATTTTTATAAAAAAAAATTATTATTAATAATTTAGTGGTATAAATAAATAAATAATTTAAATATGATTACCCAAATTACATAATTATAATTATGATTATAATTATATTTTTTAAATGTAAATTTAATTTTACTAATTAATTTAATCAAGTTTATAAATATAAATATATTAAATTAAATGGCATTAATAATTATCTATGATATTTTATAGAAATACATATCACTATTATAATTTTCTTATAAACTAATAGATTCATCTTAATTCCCATTAAATATCTAGAGAAATCAAATTTCTCAGTGTAAACTTTTCTTTAAGTTTTACACTAAAAAAAAGTTTATATTTTGAGAAATTTGATTATATATTTAATAAATCCAGACTTAAAATGGATCTATAATGATTTTATTAAAACCTTATAAACATATAGTTCCAAATATATTTACATATATATGTTTGACATTTTTCTTTCACATGTTTTATATTTTTAATATAGTATGTATAAAGAAATGATTTTTTTTTATTATTATTATATAAGTTAAGCTTGTATTTCATTATTAATTAAATTTAAATATGAAATTTTAAAATATTATTTTAATTTATATAATAAAATAAATTTATATTTATATTTATTATTTACATTTTATAATATTTTTCATTAAACTATTTTTATCTCTCTATTAATAATTAAATTTATTATGTTTTTATATGTTATAAGATATCATAGTTATGAATATTAATCATATTTAGATTTATTTTAATGTGATGTAAGGGTATTACCCTAGTTGCTCCCCAAACAATATGAGTCATTGATCTAGGAAGGAAATCAACCGAAAAACCAAGTGGGCAATTTGCAAGGTGACACGAGAGGTTCTAGAAAGCTCAATGAGTTAAGCTCGATGATATGAGTGCCTCGACTTTGACATTAAGGATTTTACAAACTAAGTAATTGAATAAAGGAGAAACCTTGAAAAGCTAATATTATTTCCACAAAACATAGTAAATCAGTCGATATATCTCATGACAATAGCTTAGGTATTAAAACATTACATTTGCTAATGTGTGACTTTGCTATGTGGCAAGGTAAATTTATTTTTTATTTTTTTGTGATTAGGGTGAATGAATATAGCGTGTGCATGTCAAAAGCATGAACTCCAGTTGGAGGATGTGACTATCAATGGCCTCTATATCAATTACTATGACTTCTCTCGTGCTATACTCTATTTAATTTTTTATAAAATTGTGAATGGACTCTCAATCAAAATGCTAAGAATTTTCCTTATTTATATAATTATTTAGAAGTTGGAATATTGTGAATGATATTTGAAAAAAAAAATTAAAATTAAAATTGGGAAAATCGGAAAAGTAATGAAAAATATTAAAATTAAAGTTAAATAATTACTTTTAAAAATATAAATACTATATTATAATTTTTTAATTTTTTTTCTGAGTAAAGACTAATTCTATTAAAAAAGATAAGAGTATAGTACAATCAAGCTTGCATGCAAGCGAAGCAGAAAGCAAGGGGCCCAAGGAGATAGGCACCACCTTGCTCCTTGGCTAAGAAACAGGAGAGGGCTAAAGAGAACATGGAATAACAAAGAACCGGAACTAAGTAGAGAGAACTACCCTGAGGGGGCTGTTACTATCACACGACTTTTTTTTCCTTTTTTCTTGCTTACTTTGACCCATTCAGTGGAATTTGGCTAAGCCGAAACAAGTTGAAGACTGTTCTGCCCTGGCGGCGGAATATCCTTCTCAAAATCTGAGGATGAAGTGAAATGAGAACGTTTCTGGGATATCTGAGAGACGGAGGGATTTGCCGAATCATCCAAGGGAGCATCCAGCGGAATCTCAGCGTTCTGTCCATCTGCAACTATTTCCTCCTCATCTGAACTGGCTGAATCTGAATCCTCCATAGGCGGAGGAGGCGCACAGGGGTTCCAACTTTTGGACTTGGGCTTGCGCTTTGGAATCTTCTTTTTGTCGAGGTACTGGGGATAGGAACTTTGGAGATGTCCTGTTTGATGACAATGGCGGCACCGAAAAGCTGTGTTCTCGTAATCCAAGGTTTGAGTCCGATGGAAATCTCCATACTTGAGATTAATCTGATCTGGAAGTCCTTTGCTTATATCTATTTCTGCATAGATTCTACCAAATGTGTAGAGCCCATTTTCCCTTCGAGAAGAATCTATAGCCAAGTAGCGTCCTAAAGTTTCTGCAATTGCTATGAAGACCGAAATATGCCATAGATGCGTCGGAAGGTTCGGGAGCCTGACCCAAATGGGAGTCTTGGTGATAACAGTTGTAGAAGGGTCGAAGTCTGGAAACCAAGGAGTAAGAAAAAGCCCCGCCGAGCCCCAAAACCAAGGGCCTCCCATTAAGGCCTTTTGATAATCTTCATTTCGGTCAAAAACCACAATGAAGAATCCTTTTGAACATAAGTGTATCTCGCTTTTTTTAGTCCAATTGGTATGAATCCATTGGTATAGATCTGATGTGTGAGGCCATAGCCCATTGAATCTACATACAAGTGCGGCTTCTACATAAAGTTGATAGCGATCATCAATCCCAGGATGGGAGAGGTTGATGGAAGGAATGTCCTCTGATTTGTCTACCAGAAAAGGCTTTGGAGCCTCAAATGGATGGCCTGCTGATGAAGAAGGCTGTGAATGGGCAACATCTTTGCAGACAACATCTTTAAAAGAGAAAGAAGGGGCAGAGGAGGTCTGCCTGAAGGAACCCCCTCTCAAACGAAAAGTAGCTACAATAGAGGCATCCCTCTGAATGCTGTAAAAAGAGAGAGGAAGGGTAGTCGTAAGTTGCTTACCCTTGTATACCAGTCTGAGGCAAGATGAGGGGATCCCTAGCCGGCCTTCAAGATTTTGCAAAAGGTCTTGCACAAGATCCGTTGCGCGTGCCCATTGCATTGATGTCTTGCTCGAGAGGTTGACTTGGATCTGGAAAACGAGTGAATCTTCATGCAAATTTGGGTCAGATCTGGCTCCTGCTACCCGGCTCCAGCCTTTGCAAATCTCAGAAGAGAGAGGACTAGAGCTTTGAAGGGCCTTCTCCTCCTGAATTTGCTGCAGTGGAATGAGAGTAAAAGAGGGAAAGGTCCAAAGATTAATAAGCCTGTCAATGCGTTCCGCCGAAGAGAGTTTCCGGGAGATCCATCCCGGCAGATCCAGGAAGCTTAAAAAGTTTTGCAGATCTAGAACAGGGTAATAGCTATCCTAGGTGAGCAGATAGAGCTTTGATATGAATGGGCTTCCTTCCAGAGCGGAGAAATTCTTCCTGGGGGCCGCTGCCTCAGGATGGATAAGAGGGTACTCTGCGCGTTCTTCCTCAGCCGCTATACCTTCATTTTGATGGGGTCGGCTCACGCGTGAAGCGGCTGCAACAGTCCATGATCTGTCGACTACAGGGCCGAGGGCTAAACAAATGAGGGGGGCTTTCAGACTATGTAATACTATATTATAATTAATCATTTATATTTTTTTGTATAGAGAAGTAGTTTATTAAGACTAAATTTGGTTTATTGAATTTAAAAAGTTTAAAGATTTCTTCAAACTATTTATAATGCTATTTGTATTCCTAAAAAAAATTAAGAGAAGCATTCCATGATCATCACAATTTTATTAAGTTAAAAGGTTAGGACGATTGATGGTATGACAAATCTTTTGAAAGCGAGATCTAGTCTAATTATAAGCATGTTATTCTAAGAGAGTGTTGCTCATTTTAAACCCTCTTAGTATCACAAAAGTGATAGATTCTTTCATTCCAAAGCATTTTGGGAACAAACCAACACTCATTTCAGTATAAATCTCATGAAAATTAGTTCTTGTTTTAGCAATGCTTATTTTCTTCTTTTGATTTTATATAAGGGTTGATCGCCTCCTTAAAATATCTTAATAATCATTTTCCCTCTGACTCTTATTTTGTAAAATCATCTCTTATTTTATTCCTTGGTGGTTTAGCCAATACTAGGCATCCTTATCCCAACCCACTTGGTGGTTTTGGCTAGAGCTTTAAGCAAATATACAAATCCTCTTGTCTTCCATGTTTGTTAGCTTGTAGATCTTATTTCTTTGAAAATGATAAGATAAAATGAATTTCATTTCATTTTGAGATTATAAGTTATAAAATTATTTTGAATATGTTACATATTTCTCCACAATTCTCTAGAGATATTACATCCTCAAAATTTGCATCTATATAAAATAATAGGAGTAATAAAAGTGTCAAAGAGGAGTTTATTCCTATCTCATATCCAAAGGTTTGCTATATTACAATTATTTTCAAGTCCATAATAATCTTTCCACTCTCCAATTATAATTTTCTTAATGCTATAATTCTATTTGAGCTTGTGATGAATATTGATTCCAAAATAGTTGTATGAAGGAACCTCCTCCAAATTATGGTCATCATTTATGAAAGTATCATAGGTGATCTTACTAGATTTGAATGACCATGACTTTTAGTTGCTTGCAAATATCATAGGGACACATTGCCATAAGAAAAATGTTATTGACATAAAGAAGAATAATGATGACTATTCTAGCAAGAGATAGGCCAACACAACCTACTTCTTCCAAACAATCTACTAACTTGTTAATGTATACACCAAAAAGTGTGGGAGACAAGTGACAACCT
This sequence comes from Pinus taeda, assembly GCA_000404065.3. NCBI lineage: Eukaryota > Viridiplantae > Streptophyta > Pinopsida > Pinales > Pinaceae > Pinus > Pinus taeda. The sequence continues at coordinate 43,392 of APFE031418099.1, read as the reverse complement.
TGCTTAACTTCAATATTGCAATAAATTTATTTCGACAAACCCTTTGTGCTCTTAAAATTGGAAATCATATTCTCATATAATCTTGTCAAAAAAGATCTCAACTCGGGAGATACATTTATCTCTTCTCTATTCCAAAGGTTTATCCTAGGTACATTGTCAAAATATTTTATTAAGTTATTGAAACAACATAGGAGATTAATTTTGCAGCACTTCCATAATGATCCTAAGCATAAAAAGGTGGTTCATAATTGAATTATATGGTCCTACAACCAACTCAGCCTCTAGCTCTTTTTCCATGGCTTTCTCTCCATATGCTAATCTTCATTTCCAAAGTAATTTTGTACAACTTAGCTAAAATGGAGATAATCATTGGTCTTATAATTAGAGGAATAGTTTTTATCCCCACTTCTAAAAATAGGTACAATGAGGCTTTGCATCCAAGGTTTAAGGAAACCCATATTAACTGCTAAATTGAAGAGATAGTGCATGAGAAGGATGAGGATAGACCCTCCAATTTTAAAATTTCAGCTTTTCAACCTTCAATGTCCTTAGCTTTCACATTTATGAGTTGCTTAACTCCACATTCTATGTCCTTCATAGAAAAAAACTTCATCCTCTATAGGAATGTTTGGAATGATGTCCGTGACATTAAGGAATTCATAAAGTCTTTTAAGGTAGGAATTTCATTCCTTCGAGGGAATCACATTATTTTCATTAGCTAGATGAATTAGAATTTTCCTTCAAAACTTCTAAGATCAAGCCTAGATAGGTGTAAAAGATGCTATTAATTTCTATTAATATAGTGTATTTTTTTTCCTCTTAATTAGAGCTTTGTACATGTTTATCTTATTTTAAGGACTCAATAGAAGCATTCTCAATGGATTTCCTAGCAATTTTACATTCATTAACATAGCAAGGGTTAGGTTGTGATATTATTAATTTTACATGACACCTCAAAAGAGAACATGTTAATGGAGGTCGATAAGGTTGTTGTAAAATATGATAAAGGTCAATGTGTTGTCTATATAAATTAGGAGATTTAATTCATTGTTTAAATTGTTTAAGAAAATGTCAACTTTACTTTTGTCAACAAGCAAGTTCCTTTTATTATTAGAATTTTCTTCAATGGGGATTTTGTGCAATAAAATGTTTAAAGTTAAACTTAAAGGTATATTATCAAAGTTAGGTTCATGGTCATTTCAGAAGTCAAAATTTACTATTTGGTTTGATATAGGATTATCAAATATCACATAATCCAAGACACTATGCTATGAACTTTACACACTAAAAATGACAAGGAATCGATAGTTATAGTTATCTTTGAGGGGGAAACCTCCTTTTACATTGAATACAATGTACACGACAAGATTTGATGGTCCTAAGAATACGGCTCCTTAGTGTGTGTGTGTGTGTGTGTGTGTGTGTGTGTGTGTGAGACAAAGAGTGTGGGTATGTGTTATTCTTTGCATGACTAGCCCCAAACATTGCTTCTTGTGCCAAATAGAGTATGGTGAAATCCCCCCTATACGGGGGTTCAAGGGAAGCACCCTGCCCCCCCCCCCCCCCCCCAAAAAAAAGGCATTTTTTTTAATCCATTTTTGGTAGTTTTCGGCACACAGATTTCACCTTTAGCAACTTTATGGTACATGGTGGTTTTTTAATGGTTTTCTAGTTTTGGTTAAGGAAATACAATTATATTCTAATCCATGGTAGATGAATTGGAAATTTATGCACATCACAGGATATATATAATATTGTAATACTTAGAAGAATATATTGAAAAAATCTTAATGGATTTCCCAGTTTGGTTTTTTAGAGTAAAATATTTGTGTTCTATGTGTGTTTTTTATTGCATGTTTTTTGTTTTATTAAGAATTGGTTTGCATAATTGATTGTACAAGGTTAAAACCTAACTTTGGTATAAAAGAAGTTTTTGATTTAATGGGACCATTTGTGGCTAAGGGTTTTGGATCGAGCCTGTGGTAGACCCTATTACAGTGGGAGATCTATGAAATTGATTCTTGTGGTGAAAGGAAATGGCAAACAGTTCAAAGTTAAAGATCAAGAAATTCAATGGGTAGAGTTTTGAGTTGTGGAAGCTCAAAATGGAATATGTTTTGGTGGAAAGAGATTAATAGACTATTGTGAATCTAGGTTATACATTGATGGGGATGTCAACAGAGTATTGGGCCAAGTTAGATCAAAAGGAAAAGAGCACAATAATATTTTCTCTCATATTTAGTATTACTAAATGTTTCATGGAAAACTACAACAAAGGCTTTTTGTTGAACAAGTTAGGGGCACTAGTTTGGGTACGAATCCAAGTTTGATATTTAAAGAATTAAAATTTGAAGAAGGAAAGGAGGAACCCATCCATAATTATCCAATTTAATTTTTGTGAGTATATTTATTTGAAGCATTTCCTTTTGTTTCTTGTTAATCCATGATCATCCAGCTTTATCGTTCGTTTTTTGCTTGTAAGGTTGATGCGTTGTTGTTTTATTTTTTTCTTCCAAGTTTTCCTCTACTAATATATATGTTCCATAGGAGCCCCATCCCAATCCAATGAGCACTTTTTTATTTTATCATTTGTGTCACAAATATTATGCAATGCTAATTTGCATGCATTTTTTAAATCTTGAACAATCAATGTGTATTATTCTTTAAGAAGGGTTTCATAGAGAGTTATTTTTGAGCTCGTAAATTTTATGATTTCTATGTTTCATTCAAGCATGAGATCTCAAGTATGAGTCCCCTTTACATATTTATGAAATTAAATGCATCAAATCATGTAGAGTTCTTTATAAAGGATCATCGCCTTGCTTCCTACCTTATGTTTATTCCTATTCACTTACTTTATCGTGATAAATGGTCATGATGGAAAGGATGATTTCTTCTCTATTTTATATTTGAAAAACATTATTCCATCATTTTGATCCTGATTCCTAGTCCACTCCAAATCATTTATTGTTATAAACAAAACAACAAATATTTAAAACAAAAAGGATTCCGTCATCTGAGTAAGTAAGGGGAGTACCACCTCTATAAAAACATATGGGTTATTTGTATATTTTGTGAAGTTGATTCTCTTTTACTATTAACAATATTAGGGAACAACAAGACTAAACAAACTCATAATAAATAAAAAAAAAAACTCCCTCAATGAACATATGGGATTTTAGATAGGGCATAACCAAACCTTGAGGGCTATAGAAATTTGAGGGTGAAATACAATAGAGAGAGAATCCAAACCTAATAATTGAGAGAGGAATCCATTGAGAGTATAACAAAGAAAGCGAAGAAAATTAAGTTACTAGATGAGGGAGTCCTAGACATTGAATAAGTGCTTAAAAGTGTAGTGTAAAATTGGCCCAACCTAACAAGGCCTAATTAGGACACCAAAAGAACCTCATCCTGAAAAATTCAAGCTTAGAAACATAGATTGGTGACAAATTATGGCGGAGAAATAGAATATCTTCACATAAATATGAATCATTTAGCTCCCATCTAGGTTAAGAGCCTCCAAACCAGTTAATGTAAGGACACAAGTATTGAGTCATAATAATCCCACTTAGATCCTCTAACATCATCTATATTGATTCAAGGAGTGTGCCTTAGGGTAGTATGTGTGTGAGAGAATGTGGAAGGTCTCATCACACACACAATCACTTCAATTGAGCCCATCTATGTAGTCTTGTTCATGTGCCAAAATAAATGATTGAAATATGCCATGAAAATATTGTTAAGGCCCTATGACCATATTATTCACGGTTAAGGTCCCTTCTTTTGCATGATGGCATATGCATAGGACACATGATAGTCTACTTCTGAATTCTCTTCTCTTTAAACATGACAGGAGGCGATTTTTCAGAATGAGGAGTGGGCTTGCCTAATCCAACTAATAACATACGAGAATTTTACATAAGAATGAATAGCTACTTAAATCATATGCCTAATGAAAATCAATGAATCCTTGACCACTAGTATGTATTGAATTTTGAGTAATGTGGCCATATTCAAACCTTGTAAAAGGCCATAGGTTTCTCCAAGGTTGTTAGATAAATTGCCTAAGCTCCACGAGTAAGAATATATAGATTTACTTCCAAGGTTGAGAATTACCCCATTCCCACTCCTAGGAAGTCAAGTTCTTATCCAATGAAGTTGTTTGCATTTATTGTCGCTGGAAGTTGCCTGCATCCATTGCCTTCGTTTCATTCAAAGCAGCGTGCAAGTGTTTGGCTCGGCCTCCATCGCTACCCTAAATAAAAGTAAGCTGAGAATCCATTTTATACTCAAGATTTTCCATTTAGTTTCACCCTTGCTTACCAAAGGAAGCATAAATGCATATCAATGTTTAGAAAAGTTTATAACAAATGTAACTCTAGCATTTTATACTTCTTTTTGTTTGCTTAGTATATAGATGCAACTACAACATCAAAATTACTAAACTAAGGTTTTATGAGAATAAATTGCTAAATTTCGGAACCAAAATTCTTTAGAGGTTGCTCTGAGAAATTAGCAATCAATTTGAAATCCTAATTTTTTAACCTTAGTGCCTAAAAAAAACTTGCAATATTTTTGGAATTTGCTTTACCATTTCATTGGTGAAACTTTTGATAATAAGTCGTTGGTGAAGGATGTGTATAATAAATCCTTTGTGCGCATCCAATCACGACAAATTTATTAATATTGATCATTTTTGTTTAGTATTAATAATAAGCTTATAATGATGATGAATTCATTGAGATTTATTAGTTGATTCACTAAAATATTAAACTTTACGACAATAACAATGAAATAATTTTAACCTATTTACTTAAATCTATATAATAATGAACAACATCAAAAAAGTTTTATAAATTTCAACTCTAAAGATTGTCAAAACAGAATAAGAATATTATGGTATATGTACGGTTATAAAACAAATTTGCTTATCTTGTAGAAAATCCACGAAAATTCTACTCTGATTGAATGAACAAATCTGAAAATCAGAACAGAAATAAACACACTCACACAATAGCAAACACAATATTTTTCTAGGGAACCCAACTCGGAAATCCCTCTGCATGTTTGAGAATTTTATTGATATAAATTTAAGCAATAGATCTCTTACAACACAATTGTTCCAACAAAAGACAATCTTATTCTCTCTCTAGTTTTCGTAAGCTTGAAACACTTGCAAGAACCTTGATCATGCTCCTTTATTTCCTCCTAAATCCTTGCACAAAGTTTGCTCCTATTATTTAGGAATTAAGTCCTAAATTCTAACGCAAATCCCAAGGAAAATCTCCTCTACCAATATGCACAAAATCTTCTCTTGAATACGCTCTTCCTCTCACAAGCTCGATCTCACACAAACCTGTGCTCTCTATTTTCTTGTCTCACCAACTCGTGCTCACAAAACAATGATCAATTTTGTGCCTTCATCCTCCTTATAAGCTTTTGACCCTTCTAAAATTCGCAAGTTTATTTTTGGAACTCTCACATGTGATTGACTACTTAAATACGTCTAACTAACTCATGCAACTCAATTTCCTAGCCACAAATAAGCTTTGAGAATGGTCACTTGTCCTTTTCCAAAGCTAACTCACACTAGGGTATAAATAATTGAGCCTCCAACTATTCACATGAGTAAAACTGCTTCATGAAATCATCCTAATTTTTAGGAAATCATCTTAATTTTTAGGAACTCATCCTAACTTTTAGGAACTTATGCGCGCTAAGGAAAGATTGTTTGTGGCCACTTTGACTAACACACAAGTCAAAGAAGACCTTACTCACTACTATTTTCAACAGTCCCTCTTAGTGAGGAAGGTGTTGCTGGAAGAAAATTGTCCTCCTAAATCTATCCCCAACACTACCACATTCTTCATTGTTGAATATGCTCCCTCTAAACTAGAATACTCCCCTACTTTCTTGTATAGAACTTGATATGAAGACCTATTCTTTCCCACCATGCTTTGCGCGTCCATCACTTCAATCATAAGTGTCATGTACCATGTGTACCTTTGTGGTTGCTTCTTTTGGCTAAAGATGATACTGGAAGATCCAAATTTCTCCTTATCTCCCTTAAAAAATACTTTGTCCCACTTGGATCGAACTCTCCCTATTTTGGGAGTCATTGACTGAGTGGTTTCATCCACTCACCGTGGGATATGCCCCTTATCATCCTACTAGTCAGTGCAACATCCAACTAGGTTAGACTCAAACTGAGACACTGGTTGAGGCTCCACCTTAATAGCTTTATCATGCTCTCACTCAACCACCACTTATTTACTCTAAGCTTTCCCTGCCTTATTACTCAAAGTTTCACCTGTCTCTACCTATAACTTGTAGATATTCTTCATCCTCACACTCATTTGTTGTTACATCCATAAGTGTTGGAGATACACCTTACCTCTACTAAAGATGATATCATATCACTTGTCCTCAAGGATAGCTACCGAAATAAGATTTTGCTTTAATCCTAGAACGTAGAGGACATCTATGAGATGAAGAGGATTACCTAACTCTCTCTAAAAAATAATAGTGTCGACTCCATTAGCTAGATATTTAACATCATCTCCTAGCTCAATCTGAAAATGCATGTCCTTCTCCTTCAAGTGGTTGAAACTCTTATACACACTATTCCAAGTCATGTGGAAGGAATCTCTTCAATCAATATACCATACATTGTTTTCTGTTGAGCTTGCCACACAAGCTATCAATAAGAAATATTTTTCTAACTGGGAAGAAAATGCATCTACCTCTGTTGATGCAACTACATATCCTTATAAGACTCCTTCTTTCGCTTAGGACACTTAGTGGCATAGTGTCCAAACTCGTGGAAATGGAAGCACTTGACCTTGATTAGGTCCTTCTTCTTTCCCTCCTGACTGGACTCGGCGTATCCTTTGCCCTTCTTTCCCTTGGCCTTGCCTACCAGGGCAAGGTTCTCCTTGTCCACTGTCATAACTAATCTACCATCTCTAGTCCCTCTCCTTAAACGCAGTCAATCCAAAACCTTTCCCAATTGGGAAATTTCTCTCTGTCACTGATAACATCCTCGAAATCATACCAAGACTTGTGAAGTCCCAGTAAGGCCAAACTCACAAGGTCTTACTCATATACAATCACACCCACACCACCTAGCCCATCACATACATAAATGATCCTTGAAAAACATGTATCTATGAGCTCATGTTTTCTCATCTGGATACTCCTTAGCTTCTCCTTAAGAGCAAGCTTCCTATATCACTGGTATTCAGACATAGTTCTAAAATAGTTTTGAATATCTCAAAAGTTTTCTTCTTCTTATGGATATGAAGAAATATATGATCTCTGACCCCTTCTAGAATAATCCTCCTTTCCTTGATATCAATCTTAGTATGTTGGGTCAATTTTTTATAATATTATTCACTTTAGTTTATAATATTAATAATCCCTTGGGTTTCTAATATTAATCCCTTGGGTTTAATAGCATTATTGAATATATATCAAATAAATTAAAAATAATTATTATAATATAGTTTTTTTTTTTAAATATTATAATATTATCATATAATATATACTATAAATAATAATAAATTTTATAATATAATAATGACTTTTATAATGATTAATCACAAGGGTTTATAATGTTAATTCCTTGGTTTTATAATATTGATAATCCATTAGTTCAGGGGGTCTTGGATGGATGGTGATTGAGTGCTCTTTTAAGGCAGTACTTGATGTGAAGTCATCAGTTCAATTAACTGACCCCGATCGAGATGATTTATTGGACATAATGAAGATGTAGTCCTGCCAAGCTTTAAAAAACAAATTATTGATAATCCATTAGGTTTATTTACCCCTTGAGTTTATAATATTAATCCCAAGGGTTTTTAATATTAATCCCTCAATAAAGATTATCATATTATTTAAAATAATATAATTTCTATTGAAAATAATTATTGTAGTTATTATAAATTATTATCATAATTATAATAACGATAAGTGATTGGAGGATGGTGACTAGAGTTGCAGGGGATCCATGCCAGGGTTGCCTTGAGAGGAGGTCCTAGGCGCCTACATGGACCGAGTGGTATCTCCCCTGACAGCAAAGGATGGTATGCGGCAGGAAAATGGAGGGGGGTAAACTACATCAAAGTATCTGTTGGATGACCTGCGTTCTCACTAAGAAGGAGTCAGCTGGAATCTTAGGCGATCTAGGAAGTTGGTAGCACACACTTAGTGCAGGAGGTAACAACTGCGAGGATTTTTGTCGCATACCAATCTACATTATTCCACCATCTAGCAACGATGGTCAGCGCAAGGGACTGTGGGGACTTAGAATCGAAACCAAAGGATATTCTATCTATATGGGGGTTGGAGCCAACTTAGCAAAACCTAGATAAGATCAGGCCTCCACATCAGTCGCCAGCTGGCAAGAAGGGCATTACGAGATTTGAATGGAGTTTAGGGTATGTTTTTGGCTTTACAGTTTTAGGGAATCCAAATAGTGCATCAAAGGGGTTTTGAAGCCCTAACAGTGGTTTACAGGACCTTTTCAAGTCTTCAGAAATTTGCGGGGGTCTAGGTAATATAGGTTTCAGCAGGGAATCAGGTCACTTCAACAGTCTCTGGACACTCTGAACCCATTTAATTGTGTGGGAATGAAGGACTAAGATCGTGTTTGGTATCGGGAAATCAGGCTAAGGAAGGGGGTTCATCTCAAAGAATTAAGAGAGCGGTGACATGGAATTTAGTCCCTCGGACAAGGGAGGAGGAGGTCCAAATCATGTCAAAAACTCCAACTCCATCAAGGGGTGTACATGAGGCCATTGGTGTTGAGTGGAAGTCAGTGGAGAGCCATGAATCTCCATGGAAATTAGGGGAGGGAAGTGGCAGTGACTGCATACAAGACAAGCAGGGTAATGGGCCTAGGGAAGAACGAGAGTCTGACCTCTTGGCAACGAGAGGGATGGGCACAACTCACAGATCTGAAGTGAAAGGGGTATCAGCTGATTTAGGGGATTTCTTCTTCCAGTCAATCCTATAGAGGAGAGATTAGATAGCATTTTTGAAGATTTGGAATATGTGGGGAAAGAGTAGGAAAACTTAGCATCGGGGGAGGGAAGAAATGGCCAAACCACAGGAGCAAAGTGAAAAGGGGAAAGTAATAAGGAAAAATACGAAATGTCCCAACCTGGTTCTTGGAGTTGATATCCACTTGGACAAGGCCATGGAAGCCTAAAATTTGATCTTAATTGGGAGAGCCAAAGGAAGATGTTATTCGGCTCAATATATACCTGAATGGATTAACAAGGAATGGAAAGGAGCATCAGAGGCCTGGGTAGAAGTTACTATATTAGCTAGAGGTTGGTTCATGGTTTGCTTCAGCAAAGGTGAGATGCTTGAATGGGTGCTTGAGCGAAATTACTGTTTCGGGATTTCTCTCATATTTTTCAAAAAATGGACACCATTATTTGATGCGCAAAGTGAGAAACTGGAGGAGATTTCGGTCTGGGTCACTGCCTCCTCGGTTATGGATAGAGGATGTGTTCATGGCCATCGAGAATGAGCTAGGAACATTCTTGGAAGCAAACATGACATTTCTGGAAACAAAGAATAGAATTATGGCTCGCTTACTGGTAAAATTAAACCCAATGGAGGGCTTAGCAGAAAAAATCAACCTCCGGATCGAAGCATATACACATTATCAGATAATTGATTATGAATAACTTCCTTTCCAATGCCACCATTTTCATAAACATGGTCATCTGGTGAGGGATTCTCCATTGGGGTTTCGTTAGTGAAAGCACTAAAAGGGAAATTCAAGGACTCATGAGCAAGGGACAGTCGAGGGGAGGAAGCAAGACAAGCAGTGATTGAGGGTGTTCAGACGGATTTTGATCTGGCTAAAATGGATTTTGAGGAAGCATTTCCTAGTCTTCATGGGAATCAATATAGGTTGGGAAGTGAGTGACATCAAGAGGCTTAGAATGAAGTGATACATACCAAACCAGCGTCTCAGTCAGCAAGTATTCCTTTACCCTCCATTACCTCTTAATCTGAATCATAGTTTTATTTTTATGATGATGTATCATGGCTTGGTCCCTCCAGGCCTCTATTATCCTCTATTAATTCCAAGTGTGAAATCTCCAATTCTCTAGATAGCATTATTACTTCAATCCATGTCCTTAGCCTAGAGGTTCCCTCCTCCTCTGCGTTGCCCAATAAACTACCTGTGCCCTCATTTTCAGCGAGACCCCACTATAACCTTTGGCCTAAGGACAAAAAAAACTCATGCTTCCCTCCATGGGTGGGTTAGAGAGTCCTCGAGAGCCCTCTGTGCCTCGAGAAACTAGAGGCGGAAAATCAAATCTCTCGAAAGCCCAATTGAAAGCCAAGTTGGACATAGTGGATGGGAAATAGATTTCTTTACAAGGGGCACTTAGAACATTACAGTCCCCTAAGGTGGTTTCTAAATGATCATCATTTCCTTCAATTGCAGAGGGTTTTCTAGTAGTCATAAAGAGTTAGCCCTTAAGGAATTATTCAAATATCTTTGTCTATACGTTATTTTGTTACAAGAAACCCTGGGGGATGGGGACATGGTGAAGGCATCTCTGTGTAAAATGATGCGTGGATGGTCATTTGTGACCTTGGATTCCAAAGGAAGATCGGGGGGCTTGTGGTGGGACTAAATGATAGCAACATAAAACTCCTAAATTCCTGGGGATTTGATCAAATATTGGGGGTGAATATTTACTCTTCTGAACTTGGATCGAAGTTAAATATCCTGAATTTCTATGGTCCATGTCAGGATAGGGTCACATTTTGGAACTCTTTGTTTCTTAAATCCTTCATGAAGGCCCCAAATTTGGTGATGGGAGGGGATATTAACTTCTCTCTAGGCATCTCAAAGACTTGGGGACCTCATGCTTAAGCGAAGCCTCTGGTTGACTACTTTACAACTAAACTCATGATGAGGAATCTCATTGATGTAAACTTGATAAAATCCTGACCCACTTGGATGAATTGGCAAACAGGAGAGGCTCGGGTTGCCAAGAGATTGGACCAGTTTCTGCTGATGAAGGACCTGGTCAACAATTTAAATTTTTTCAGACAATGGATTGGATCTCGTGGTGATTCTGATCATTTTCCTATTATCCTGAAATGGAAAGGGTCTTGTAGAAATCCAGGATCCCCTTTTAAATTCAACCTTGAATGGCTAAAAGACCTTGTATATAATACCTTACTTAATGAAACATGGACATTTGTGACTATTAATCACGGCCTATCATTAGTCGATATTTTCATGGGAAAACTCAAATAGTTGAAACAAGAAACAATAACATGGGAAAAGGAGAAAAGGAACAGGGAAGAAGTTGAGCTTAAATTTATAAAGGAAACACTAGAGACCCTCGAAATTTCGGAAGTGGATGGCTATGAGGTAGAAGAGAAAAAGGAAAGAATTAAACAACTAGAAATTTCAAAAAGGAAGATACTGAGTGGAATAGAGGAGTGGTGGAGACTAAAAAGTAGAGCATTATGGCTCTCAGCTGGGGAAGAAAACACATCATTCTTTCAAAATTATGCAAAAGGTAGGAATAATTGCAATACTATCTGGGAAATGTAATGACCTAAGGGAGGAATAGCAAAATCCTTTAACGAGATAGTAGGCTTGGGTAGGGACCACTTTAAAGGCTTGTTCAAATCTCTATAAGAAGCCACTATAGTATAGGTTATTCAAGTGGCTCAATTATTTCCCATGTATGTGAAGACGAGGAAAACGATATGATAATGTCATCTGTTACAAAGGGAGAAGTCAAAAGAATTCTCAAAAAGATGCAGAAGGATAAGAGTTTGGGGCCTAATGGATGGATGGTATAACTCTTCAAACACTTTTTTGAGCTTATGGGGGATGAATTAACTAGAGTGGTGGAGGAATTGAGAGTCAAAGGATTGATACATGAACCATTCAACTCAAATTTCATATCTCTCGTCCCCAAAACTGATGATCCAAATCATTTTAAGGAATTCAGGCATATTTCACATTATAATTATGTCTATAAAATCATAGCAATGGTTATAGTTGTATGCCTAAAACCCATCCTCTCCAAGAACATCTCAAGAGAACAATTTAGATTCCTAGATGGAAGACAGATACATGAATCCATCGGAGTTTCTCAAGAAGCCATGCATGATATGAAAAGGAGCAAGAAAAAAGAGTTCATTGTGAAGATAGATCTATCGAAGGCCTATGACAAATTAGTTGGATATACCTTCGCCTACTTTTAACCCATATGGGGTTCGGCATTGGTTTCATAAATTAGGTCATGGGATGCATTACAAATGTAAGCTTTGGTGTACTTATCAACATAATTTCTTCCCCATTTTTTCATATCCAGAGAGGGTTGAGGCAGGGATACCCCTTGTCACCCTTGTTGTTCTTACTAATAGTCGAAGGTCTTAGTCAGCTAATCATTGCAGCAAAGTGCAGAGGGGAGATAAAAGGGATCGAAGTAGCTACAAATTTTTTCATCACCCATCTCCTTTTTGTAGATGATATCCTATTGTTCAGTAATGGGGCGAGAGAAGACATCCAATAATTGAAAACCACACTTAATCTTTTCTTAGAAGCTATGAGAATGAGTATAAATCGTCCATAGCATACGAAGGTTGCTCGGTGGCAGAGATAAAAAGAGTCTCTACAAGCCTCCCTTATCCAAGAATGCCTATGATGGACAACTTCAAATACCTATGCTTTCACCTAAAGTCGAATAACTATAGAAAACACGATTAGCACTAGTTGTTGGCAAAAGTTCAAAAGAGTATTAAATGCTGGAGCTATAAGTGGCTTTCAAGGGTTGGCAGGTTGGTACTAATCAAATCAGTTCTAATGGCCATTCTGGTTTACTGGATTTCCCTCACATGGGTACCAAAAGGTATTTTAGAATAGATCTGGAAACTGTGTGGGCAGCGTCTGTGGGTTGGTTCAAAAGAGGAGGGTGTCCCTCCATGGGTTTCTTAGGACAAAATAGCCATCATAAAGGCTTGGGGAGGTTGGGGTATTAATAATCTCCCCATTTTGGCATCCTCAGTAGCGGCAAAATCAGCATGGAGGCTGATAACAAAGGAAAACTAGTGGACAGTGGTAGTAAAGAGAAAATATATAAACCCTGAACCTATGGAGGAGTGGATTCACAAAGTAAATAAAAAACCAGTCAGTGCATCATCAATATGGAAGGGTACTCTGGAATCAATAGGCATAATTGAAGAACGGTTGGCTTGGATGGTTGGGAATGGGAAAAAAGTAACAATAGGGGACAATCTGTGGGTGGGATGCAGCGAACAATTTTCTCTCCCAAGGGAGATCAAGGAGTTCCTCAATAATCAAGGTATAACCTCTCTTAACAAGATTGTGACCCCTGAAGAGTCCTCTCTTTGGAAACAAGGTTGGAAAAATACTGAATCCCTTCAAATTCATCTGCGGTGGAGAGGTATATGGCAGTCCTTCGTTAGAGACTTGATTCGATGATATGTCAGGTTTAAGGAACTGTCTAGATGAGCTTAGGTGGGAACATTCCCCAAATGGCCTGTACTCCCCAAAATATGGCTACGATTACCAGATTGATAGAAGATTCTAGGGGAGCCAGCAATGGCAGTGGAGATCCCTCTAGCAGCTGAAGTGCCCAGAAAAAGCAAGGTTGTTCTTTTGGTGTCTCCTTAGGAATAAAGTCCCTACTTGGGATAATTTACAGAAAAGGAACAAGAACAGACCTGGATGGTTTACACTTTGCAAAAATGTAGAAGAAACTATAGACCATGTTTTCCTAACTTTTCCTTTCACTTCAAAAGTTTGAGCTCGCATTAAATCTCATGGGAATCAGGCAGGGCTAGAGAGGGAAGTCTCTCATGGAGTCTTAGCAACTTTGGTGGCAAAAAAATCAAGAGGAAAATCCAAAAAATAATCCACCCATCATCTCCTCGGGCATTTGGTTAGCTAGAAATAAGGGGATATGTTATGAAACCAGCTCAAGAAAAGATAGAAAAGATAGATCAACGCCTTAGAATTTAGCCTCTTCGAGGGGGCAACCTCCTTTACATTACATAAATGAACAATTCTTGGATGATACAAATGAAAAAACTTCATTTCTATATATAGGAGTATAAGGGGTCATAACATAATCAGAGCCTACATAACAATAATAATGTAAGGGCACAATAATAACAATAGTGGGCTTCTATGGGGCACAATAGTAACAATATGGGCACTACATGGGTACATCAATATAATAAGTGGGTTGTACTAATAAGGGGTTGCACTAGTAGTATAGGGGCCTAACAAATTATGATTGATTTATAAGTTACTTGGTTGAATAATGAAGTTGCACCCCACTACTAGACCTCTTACTAGTTCCTCCAATAGTTGGAACTAGTTTAACTCAGTTTAACTGAATTAAATTATTACAACTCAAATTAAACTCAACCTAGGCTCCTAAAATTTAGGAACCACTATATATGACTCATGTTAGGCCCTCAACTCAAATTATGTAGGCTTTAACTCCGTATAAAAATTACCTGCATGCGAATTCTAAAAAAACAGAAAATAAACAATGGCGAGAGCATAACACATAAAATGGATATACACAAAGATTTTCCCCTGGATCTCAAAATTGGGATTACCAGATTGATTTTTCATTATGTTCCTTTCAATGTTACAATACATATTTATACATGTCAAAGCATCCATAAACCCCAATCCATTAACCCTGGATTAGAACATAACCGTAGTTCCCTTGACCGAATCTACAAAATACCATGGACAGAAAACCATCATGCCCAAAACCATGTGCGAAATCCATGCAAAAAACCATAGGTAGGTCCACCCACCTAATATAGGGTCCAAAAAAATTCCCCGAGGCGCTGCCCCAAACCCCGTAGAGAGGGACTACCCCCCCTCAAACCCCCCAACAGGTGGAGCTTCCGCCCCACCCTACTGTGCTTGGTGCAACATGCAAAGGGGGCTACCTCCCCCTACGCATGGGGTAGTCGTGGAAATAACATAACACACACCCAACAAATTAAATGAGCTAAATAAGTGAAACTAACTTATTTAACTCATTCTTGTTTCTTGTGATGTGGAATTACAATTTTATCCTAATTTAATTCAAGGGAAAATTAAATCAGGATTTCTCTTGTTGCCATTTTCAACAAAGGTGTTAAGGATTAGGGGGATAGATTCTAAGGGGTTAGGATTTATGCCAAATTAAAGGGTTAGGATCGGTTAATGGTTTATAGGTTAGGGGTGGGTTAACAGTTAGGGATTAGAGTGAAAGTTACCATTGACATAAAAGCCCAGGTGCTCACCAAGTGAAATCAAAGAAGAATATGACATAATGATGAACGTGAATTAATAATAGGTTATTTTTGTTGGTTGTGACTAAATATCTCACAAAGTGTCTCTCTTTCTATATCTCAAGAAAAGTAACATTTTCCCTAAAATTTTCAACATATTCCATAAACATTTTGATAAATTGCACAAGCTTCATCATTGATTTGTTGTTTTTGTTTCATGCTCTCACCTAAGTTGATTGCTCCATCTAGACTACCAACTCCTAAGTGCCCCTAATTCTTGGATGAAAATAACCACTTATGTTAGGTCCCTATACTACTAGTGTAGCACCTTATTGTTATTAGTGCAACCACCTTATGGTATTGTTGTGCCCATGTAGTCCCCATGTTGTTATTATTGTGCCCCATAGAAGCCCACTATTATTATTGTTGTGCCCCTACAATATTAGTGTTATTTATGCTCTGATTATATTAGGACCACTTAGACTCATATATATAGAAAGGAGGTATTTTCATTTTTATCATCCAAGAATTATTCATTTGTGTAATGTAAAGGAGGTTTCCCCCTAGAAGAGCCTGATTTTGAAGTCGTTTATCTATCTTTTCTATATTTTTGTGAGTTGGTTTCATAACATTTGGTATCAGAGCTTTGGATTCTAGGGTTTCACTACTCCAAACAGGTCATCGTGGCATTTTCGCTATAAATTCTTTTCCACGATGTTTCAAAAGATAAAAAAACCCATTTGAGCCGAAATCGTTTTGAACCTCACATGTGAATTTCAAATCTTGTCTTGCTATATTTTCGGAGATATGATATGAGGAAGAGAGGGTTTTTGCAAGCTTCAGAATTCCATCTCAAGTAGGTCATCATGGAATTTTGCTATAATTTTGTTTCTACGAAGGCTCAAACTTTGAAATTAAAACCCATTTGAGCCCAAATCTTGGTGAAGCTCGAGCCCAACTTTCAGATCTTGTTTCACTATATTTTAGGATATACAATCCAATAAATTTAGGGTTTTTGCAGACTCCCGAATTACATCCCAAACACGTGACCTTAGGAAAATCGTCATAAATTTCTCTCAGAGCATCAAACTGAAATTGCATAAGAAGCTGCAGAAAGAGGACAAACTGTAATTTTCATTGTATTGTTTTCAGGTCCCAAGGTCAAAACAGTGACACGTGGCACTCCGTACAAGTTCAGTCTACTGAAACAGTATATAATCAGGTCATCTTGGGAGATTGGGCATAACTCTTTCTTGGAGAACCAATTTCGATGAGACTAGCGACATTGGAAAGAGGATGCAAAGGGATACAACAGGTCAAAATTTCAGACCTTGGAGATCTGAAATTTCATAGATACAACAGATTCAATATTGAGTTGCTAAAAGTAAGAAAAAGAATGACTCGAATCAAGAGAATAAAAACACCTAGTAAGCAAAATTCGATGGATGATTTGAAGAATACGATCGAAGCTAAGATAAATAACTTTATATGCGCCATGGAAGCTAATATCTATGGTAGGGAAGAAAATTTGAAGAAAGGCATGGAACATTTGAAGAAAGACATGGAAGGTTTGAAGGAAGGTGGAACAAAGCTGCTACAAGAAAGGCCTCCTAATGACAAAAAGACCCACCATATTCCAAAGACCTATAAGAGGAATTTTGATGGCAAGGATCCCAAAACATATCACCTGGTCAATTTTCATGGTATAAAGGGCTTTGTTCTCGTAAACCACTTGTCACCTGGTCAATTTTCACGGAGGAAATGATAGCAAATTATGAGGATACAAAGAGCAACACATTCTTTAGCCAATCGATAAATCTCAAACAAAAGGATTCAATGGAAGAGCACATTGAGGACTTCCAAAAATTGAATATAAGGGTAAATGATATTCCAGAGAAACAAAGGATTGATGTCTTCATAGGGACTTTAAAAGATAACATTCAATAATAGGTTTGTCTTTGGGAACCTAATTCATTGGAGAAGGCAATCAGGTTGGCAAGAAAAATTGAAAGCAAAATTATGGCAACAAGCTACCACTCACAATTATAAAGATGGAAGTGTTGTTGCTCCTAGCCTTCCATAACCTACAAGGTTGACACCAGAACAATTGGAAGAAAAAGGAGAAAATGACATTTGTTACAGTTGTGATAACAAATACACTAAAGGTCATAAGTGTGCTGAGAATAAATTATTTTACATTGATTGCGAAGAGGAGGAAGAAAAGGATCAAGAAATGTCAAAAGAAGAGGATATACACCAACAACCAGCCCCAGAGAAAGAATAAATGAATCCGAAAATATCTTGTAATGCATTGGCAGGAATTACCACTCCTAAAACTCTCAAGATAGAAGGACATATCAAGAAGAAAAGGGATAACCTCAATTTTGCACAGAATCGAATGAAACAACAGGCTAATCAACATCGCAGTGAAAGAAGTTTTGACATAGACAACTTGGTATTTTTACCACTACAACCATACAAACAAATGTCCCTCAAGAAAGCTAAGAAGGATAACAAATTATCACCAAAGTACTATGGTCCTTATAAAGTGTTGCAAAACATTGGTACTATGGCATACAAATTGGAGCTTCCTGCATCTTCCCAAGTGCCCAAAGTTTTCCATATTTCATGCTTAAAGAAGGTTATACGTGACAAGGTCCCAGTTCAAACAATATTGTCAGAACTTGACGAGGAAGGAAAAATCATATTTGAACCTAAAGCAGTCACGGAAACAAGAACCTGACATCTACGAAATCGATCAATTTCAGAGTATCTCATCAAGTGGAAGAACTTACATGTTGAAGATTCCACATGGGAGGACGGTAATTTTATACATAAGCATCCAGAACTACTCAAGCGTTGAGGGCAACACTTTTTTAAAGAGAGGGGCATGTTAGGTCCCTATACTACTAGTGTATCCTCTTATTGTTATTAGTGCAACCCCCTTATGGTATTTTTGTGCCCATGTAGTCCCCATGTTGTTATTATTGTGCCCCATAGAAGCCTACTATTGTTGTTGTTGTGCCCCTACAATATTATTGTTATGTAGGCTTTGATTATATTGCGACCATTTAGACTCATATATATAGAAAGGAGGTATTTTCATTTGTATCATCCAAGAATTGTTCATTTCTGTAATGTAAAGGAGGTTTCCCCCTCGAAGAGGCTGATTTTGAAGTCGTTTATCTATATTTTCTATATTTTTGTGAGCTAGTTTCATAACAACTTAAATCCTATTATGTTAAGCCCTAATCCCTCAACTCTAAATCCGTTAGAAATTGAACCATTGTCTCCAATTAGTTCGGTCGGGGAATGTTTCCATCCACACCAAACTTGTGGTCGCCAAGTGAAATCAAGAAAGAATATGAAATAATGATGAAGGAAAAATAAGAATAGTTTGTTTTTGCTAGTTGTGAGTATATATCTCACAAAGTTTCTCCTTTTCTACTTGCCAAGAAAACTGACAATTTTCCTATATTTTTCAACATAATCATAAAAATATTGATAAATTGCACAAGCTTCATTATTGATTTGTTGTATTTGTTTCTCACTCCCACCCAAGTTGTCTTTGTTTTCTTATATTATATTTTTAAACATTTGTATCATTTTAATATTTGTTATATGCACTAATATAACTTGATTGGTTTTAATGATAAAGACACAATTCCCTAGGGCACTGACCATGGATCAAGATGATGTGCTTGTTGTACAAGCACCTATTTAGGAACATGGAGTGAATATTAAAGATTGAGTTAATGATGCTATGGAAGAAAATTATGATGCTAATAACATAGTCGAAGTAGAGGGGACAAATATATTGGTCCATGAGACATTTAATAATGTTGGACTGGATGATGATGACGACCAACTAGATGGTGTTTTTAATAGACCTGCAACTAAGAAGGAAACATAACCCCTTTATGAAGGCTCCAAAATAAGTCTTCTCTCTATTATATTTTTGTTGGTGAACTTAAAGGTTATGAATGGTTTATCAGTCACTTGTGCCACACAACTCTTAAGGTATGTAATACATTTTGTGACATTTAGTACATGATGATAAAGGATTTATTTTGTCCTTTATTTTTATTGTTAGTTAATCATCTGTAAAGTTTGGGTGCAATATGTATGATTAATATTCTTTACACTAAACAATATTGATTTTCAATTATGTTGTAGATTGTTAGGTGGATTTATGTAACCATAGTCAATTTTTTTACCTCACACATACTAATATTTACATGCCATTATGAAATATATTGGAATGGAGTATGAAGCTATTCATGCATGCCCATATTTTGCATTATGGAGAACATGCGATGAAAGAAGAATGCTTTAAATGTCAAATTTGTAGATATCGAACCTATCAAGAAATACAAAATGTGCCTCACAAGGCTCTTCATTATATTCCCATAATTCCACATTTGTGGCAATTGCTTTAACAATTCTCTATATTCTTGGTAGTTTTTTCTATGATTTTTGGGTCCCAAATTTCATGGGTTGTTTTGAGGCCATAAATGACTTTTTTGACATGGAAGGGGCCTAGGTAATAGCCACTGGATCTATTCTAGGCCCTAGTTGGAATGTCTAACTCTTAGTTAGACCTTTCCAATGGGCTACAGAATGCACTGAAACAAAGATCATATGCAAAATTTATCACCTTGGGAAGTTGACATACCAATTAACCCCATTAGGGCCACAAACCTTTTTGAGTTTGATCTTCTAGGATTATTTTCTTTATGTTAAAAATCCATTCTATTGGCCTCTTGTAAAACCTTTTTCCAAATTTGCATAACTTCCATCTCTCTCTGTTCAGAAATAGCTACAACCATTCTAACCAGTTTGTGTTCTACAAAATTCTACTATTTCATTTATTGATATAAGTTGGGTTTCCACCATATTATTGTATTCTCTTTTGTATTTCTCTATTTGTATTCCATTTAAATTATTACATTTCATTGCATTCCTTGTACAATCCAGATCATCTAGATTATCATATTTGAAACATGAATACGTGTCAAAGTGGTACCAAATGAGTGTTGTGGCACTTCAAGTGTAAAGCAAGTGCCACAATGTTGAAAATGTAGCAATAAAGTCTCAATTTTGATTGTTTTCCTTAATCAAATTGAGGAAATTCGAAATTCCACATCAGCAGACAACTTGGAGGAGTTAACTGAGGTGACATGGCTCTTATCACTCAGTTAAGAACACTCAATTTGAGTTAATGAGTTGAAGTTCAGTTTACTTGAGTTGATTCCTAAAAATAGAAGTCTAGCTCAGTTAATTCAATTTAGGGTTATGAAGTTCAGTTGTGTGCAGTGGGTTCCTAAATTTTGGGATCTTAGGTTGAGTTAATTTCAGTTGTAGCAATTTAATTCAGTTAAATTGAGCTATGGTCAGTTAAACTAGTTCTAACTATTGGAGGAACTAGTGGAAGGTCAAGTTGTGGAAGTGAAACTTCAATTGCACTCAGTGATCATCCAGATAACTAATCAATCAACCTAAATTAACTCGTGCATGCAAAGAATTTGAATTACCCGGTTGAGATGGAGATTCTAAGGCAGTCTACTTGATTTGATTCCTAAAACAACAGGAGTCTAGCTCAGTTAATTTGACTTAGGGACATGAAGTTCAGTTGTGTGCAGTGGGTTTCTAAATTTTAGGAGCCTAGGTTGAGTTAATTTCAGTTATAGCAATTTAATTCAGTAAAATTGATTATGGCCAGTTAAACTAATTCTAATTGTTGGAGGAACTAGTGGAAGGTCAAGTTGTGGAAGTGGAACTTCAACCACACTTAGTGATCATCTAGTTAACTAATAAATCAACCTAAATTAGCTCATGCATGCAGATAATTTGAGTTACCCATTTGAGATGGGGATTTCAATGCAATGTATTGTTAGTTGTAGCATATTCCAATGTGTACAAATGGTGCATGCAGTTAGAGGAATGACCTAGAAGATTTGTGCAATCTAGATGAGGGAATTTCCTAACTAATAAGGGCTAAATTCCCACAGGAACAACGCAAGGAATTAGGAGCTTGGGAAGGATTGAAATTGGCTAAGTGTTGGCCAAGTTTAGTCATTCATGTAGAGGGATATACTATACACTTGCAAGGTGTGCTCAAGCTTGAGCAAGCATATGTATTTATTCTCTATTCTATGATTAATGCAATATAGATAGTAATGGGTTTTGAGTAGTTTCTTTCCCCTAGATAAATCTTTGTGCATGTGTGATTTTTCATTTTGCATGTCAATGATTCTTTTTTTAGATGGTGATTTAACTTTCGCAAGTCAGCAAAGTAGCCTCAAGTCTTCTGATTTAGAAAATTTCATGAGAAACATTGAATATACACATTAATTTCTACGTTGTATCAAAGATGGAATCACTCTAGAGCAGAGATTTCGAATTTTTCATTGCGTGAGATTTGAATTTGAAGATCAATGTTACAAGTTTTATTCAATATTGAGAAGATGGATTTCATTGGACTTAGGCTTGAGTATGCCTTGAAAGGCACCTCAAATTTTGTTACATGGAAGATCCACAAGGAGGAAATATTGGATGATAATTGGCTACTAGAATACATCAAGATAGATGTAGCAAAAACCTAAGCATCTGATGCCCAAAATCTTGCTTAGTGGAACTTGAAGGATGTGGCCAAAGCGAGGAGAGTCATATTGGAGGGAGTTTAGGATCATATTGTCTCAATTCTCCAAGGAAAATAGACTTTGTTCATTATGTGGAAATCATTGACGGAGTTGTTTGAGAACAATAATGACTACAGGAATGTGGCACTCAAGGACAAGATTCGAACTATCAAGATGCATAAGAATGACAATTCCATAGTCCTTGAGTAGATTTACACAATGTCATGATGTGCTTGGTGGGGTCAGCGTTAATGTCCCTGAAGAAGACTTGGTAGCTCTATCCCTTTTTGGACTTCCAAAGAGTTGGCATAACTATCAAGCTTCAGTAAATGGTAGAGAGAAAATACCAAGTTTGGAGCGGTTATGGTCTGATCTAGTGTAGGAAGAAATAAGGAAAAATACCAGAGATGGGACCTCTTCCAAAGAAGAGGAAGAGGAATTTGCATTAGTCAACAAGTGAAAGAAGGATAAGGAGAAGAAGTCTAAGGTGAGGCTCATTCTAGCCATGAGGGCAAGCAAAAAGACTTGTCGAAAATCACGTGCTTTCATTGTCATGAATTCGAGCACTATGCCACGAAGTGTCAACAGAAAAATGCAAGCAAGAAGGAGCCTGCAGTAGCAACAACAGGTGAATCTTTGGCTTCATAGTTTGAGCTTGACTTCACTCTCATCGTATGCATGGTGAGCACAATGATGGGGAGTATGTGGTATTTGGACAGTGGTGTTTTATTCCATATGACGGGGAATAGATATTTTTCAGTGACTTGGAGGAGAAGGATCTCCATTTGAACATTGAGTTTGGAGATGATGGAAGGTACAAAGCGATCGGGATTGGTACAGACACCTTTCAGAGGGAGTCGGGCTCCCCTCTCAGACTCAAGGATGTGATGTTTGTTCTGGGTAAAAAGAAGAATCTTGTCTCTGTTGCAGTTTTGGAAGACTGTGGTTATGATATGATCTTCAACAAAGGAAAGGCATTTTTGAGACACATAGCCACAGGAAAAGTGAAGCAGATCGGGGTTCGAGTTAAGAAATTGTATGCACTTGAGGTATAAGATGATGAAAATCCTTGAGGAGAAAGAAAAATACTATACATATGGTGGTTGAGAGGGAGCATGTTAGACCTATCAACATGCAGCCTAAGAAGGAGCCCCAGGAAGTTGTGGAGCAACCACAAATGAAGAGGTAGAGAGGAGGCAGAGTGAATACATCCACTCAAGTAGAGAACTCAAGTAGGGGGAGAGCTCGATCCAAGTGGGAAGAGGGAGTACATGAAACTACACCTCCAAGAGCGAGGTGGAGCGATTTAGATCCTTAGTCCAAGAGTTGCAGAAATCTGGGCAGGGTCCATTGAGCCATTTTCCTCATTGATCATTGCCTTGCTATGGGGGCCCATAATATTCAGTAGTAGGAGGATCAGTGTCAGTCAGATACTGAGGAGTTCAGAGAAGTGTTGACAACAGAGCAGGAGGCTCAGTAGCAGAATCAACAACAACATAGTTTTCCCAGTAGACAGTTGTAGACACAGTTGATTCAGTTTGTTTTTTTTATGCTTCTTAGTTTGCAGATGTTGCAGTTTTAGAAACAAAATTGAGAGGTGTTTCATGTATTACATTCCACATGTGCAGGATAGGGTGGGTTATTATCCCTTTCTTGCTAAGATGGAGTGTTGAAAATGCAGTAAGAAATCCTCAATTTTGATTTTGCCTTAATCAAATTGAGGAAATTTGAAATTCCATATCAGTAGACAATTTGAAGGAGTTAACTAAGGTTACATGGCACTTGTCACTCAGTTAAGAACACTCAATTCGATTTAATGAGTTTAGGTTCAGTCTACTTGAGTTGATTCCTAAAAAAATAGGAGTCTATCTCAGTTAATTCAAGTTAGGTACATGAAGTTCGGTTGTGTGTAGTGGGGTCCTAAATTTTAGGAGCCTAGGTTGAGTTAATTTTAGTTGTAGCAATTTAATTGAGTTATGGTTAGTTAAACTAGTTCGAACTGTTGAGGGAACTACTACTACAAGGACAAGTTGTGCAAGTGGAACTTCAACCACACTCAGTGGTCATCCAAATAACTAATCAATCGGCCTAAATTAGCTCATGCATGTAGATAATTTGAGTTACCCAGTTGAGATGGATATTTCAAGGTAGTGTACTATCAATTGTAGCATAGTCCAATGTGCACAGATGGTGCATGCAGTAAGAGGAAGGACTTAGAAGAATTGCACAATCCAGATGAAGGAATTTCCTAATTAATAAGGGCCTAATTCCCAGAGGAACAATGCAAGGAATTAGGAGCTTGGGAAGGCTTGAAATTGGCAAGTGTTGACCATGTTCAATCAGTTAGGAAGATGGATAGATTATACACTTGAAGGGTGTGCTCAAGCTTGAGCAAGCATATGTATTTCTTCTCTATTCTTTGATTAATGCAATATAGATAGTAAGGGGTTTTGAGTAGTTGCTTTCCCCTAGATAAATCTCTGTGCATGTGTGATGTTTCCTTTTGCATGTAATTGATTCTTGTTTTAGATGGTGAATTAACTTCCACAGATCAGTAGAGTAGCTTCAAGTCTTGTTATTTAGAAAATTTCATGAGAAATATTGAATCTACACATTAATTTAATTAGTGTTCCAATATAGGTGTAATGCTATAAAGTTTACTCATATGATCAAAATATTTGCAACCCCCATCCACTAGGCTTTTGTGGCAATATGTAGAGAGAACACCAATAAATATGTCCTTGTTTGGCTTTGAGGAAAAGTATTCCATTTGTTTGAAGATTTCAATCGCCTCCTTACCACATCCATCTATGGCATACCTTGCAATCATAGTATTCTAAGTGAATATATTTGTATTTATGCCTGAAATATGCATTTTACAGATCATTCAAGAGTCTAGATTGAGAATAATATCAACCATGCATGCATGGTGCTCTGACTTGGGTGTGATGAGATCATTTTGAATCATGCAAACAAAATATTGCTAACCCTCATCCACACGGCTAGAATTTCTACATGCATATAAGATACTCATAAATGTGATGTCATTTGACTTCCTACCAATTTGTAGCATTATCCATTATAAATTTGTTCTTGTGTCTTTCATCCCTCCTTATAAAAAAAAGGAGGTTGAGGGCATTTAAATTCCTAAGAAGCATTGTCCATTACAAAATTTTGACATAAGTATTCTTGAGGAGAACTGTTTAATTTAAAAAACACCTAAAACTTGTCATATATTACAATTTCAGATCTAAATTGACCAGTGGGTTATCTCCTGTGTGTTATTCTAAAGTGTCCATCTTTTTTCCTTGCTTCATTAGCTTCGTTTTTTATTGAGGCCTCTTCCATCCTTGCATTAGAATCTTCAAAAGACATTCAATGAGGTTGAGATACCAATTGATTTATTTTGTAGTTTAGCCTTTTGTTTCCTTTTTCAATGAAAAAATATCCACTCCATATGCTAACAGGGTATTGTAGATAACTATCATTTCATGATCATGAGCTTGAGTTTGGGAAGATTGAAGGAGGTATCAAACATAGGTTCAACTCTATGCCACATTCTTGTTGGGAAAAGAGTCTTTCATAGGGAAACCAATAATTTTAGGGTGTTCCACAAAAGAGGGACATAATAGACCAACCACATGAGGCAATGGGAATTCAAGTTCAAGAGGATGTGAAAGTCAACCCCAATAGTAGCAAGATGATAAAGTACCATTGTAGCCAAGAGGAAAGAAGGTAAAGAGAAATATGTTGACATAAATTATGCATTGAAGTGGAAAAAGCATGAAAGAAGGGGGACTAGACAATTCTAGGCTAACAAACATTAAGAGAAATGCATGGTGCACTAACAAAAGAGAAAGGATATCATCATGAGGAGGCGAGGGGTTATCAACTTAATTAGTTACACATCCACTAAATCTGCCTCAGTCTTCTTCAGGAAAATATTTATCAAAGGATATACTCTTGTTGGACTCCCCCATACCTCAACTCATTTTAGAGTGTATTATCTAGAGAGAAGACTCCCCTAACTCCATAAATAGGGGCTTAGCTCCTATACTTGTCGAAGTGACATGGAATCAATTAATCTCATAAATATTCTTTTCCAACTAGTAATCAAACCCTCAATATTTTAGATTCTATTGATAATAAATTCCATGCTTACATCACAATAAATAATTCTATAATGTCTTTTTCCCTTTCCCTATAGTCTCTTGAATGAATACCACATCAAGCTATGAAGGTTTAGTAATATACCTAGGAAAAGTTTTTAAAAGGATTTTCCCTATTGAAGAAAGTGTAACTAGGTTCAGTCTTCATGATGACTGGTAATTATGATTTTATGTAAAGAAGAAACTAATGTATTCCTTGCATCATGGGTTTCATGAGAAAGAAGTTTTTTTCATAGGTCAAAGACTTCTTCTTGATGTCTTTAGGAATTTGTTGCCTTTTCATAAATATAATTAAGAAGTCACGAAGTCATGTTACACATGTAGAAGACATGTCATTTATGTAAAAGTTGGACTCCAAGACATTATCACTATCCCTCTTGTAGTTGGCTAAAAGAAAGACAATATTATTCTTAAGGAAAAGTCAGCTTATTTCCAGGATCTCATGTCAGCCTAGATAACAAGCATAAGTAACTATACAATGAGTCACTTGACCTCATAACGACAAGCATCTCTGACACATCTAATATGAAAAAATATGAATCTTAGAGCAAAGAGATAAGGGTAATACAATGAGGAAGGGAGGCTACTACAAGTGCGTAAATGTCTCAAATGATTTCGGACTAAGTCTGTCTCATCTCTATCATATTAGCAAAGGATTGAAGATTGTTCTAGGATAGTGACAATTCAGTTAAAGGATACATCAAGTGTGTAACTGTGATAGAAAGAGACTAAAGTTAGAAAGGCTCTAGTGGACCAAAGGAAGAGATCAGTGGAAGCTGAAGACTATGTCTACAACTATGAAGAAAATATACTGAGACACTCTAAGTGACAGTGCCATAACAATGCAAAGGAGAAGGAATGAAGTGATATAGTGCGAAGAAGGATGACTATGATATGAAGGTTGAAGACTACAAGAGATAGTGACAAGAGTCTTGAAGGTAAAATTGTGTCAAGTGTCCTTGTCAAGGGTCACGGTCTTGGTATTTGTGAATTGGAATCTCTATAAGAATAATTTTGTGCGGGTTTTCCTCTCAAAGAGTGAGAGATTTTGGCCTTGGTAGAAAGCCAAATTTTGTGTTCTTGTCTCTTTTGTTTTTGGTAACTATTTGATGAACTAAGAAGACACGCTCTAATAATATCAAGAGAAGATTGTGTTATTAAGGAAAAGCTTAATATACCTCATAAATAATTATCATGGTGAGAAGAGTTTTGTTAACTTAATTTTCCCCAGATTCTTCAATATGGTTTCAGAGTTAAGGTACTAAAGTCAAAGGAAGGGCATAAAAGATACATTCAAGGAGCAAGAGATTTTGTTTACATAATCAAGGAGACAGACTACAACAACAAGAAATTCAGGATAAGTACTACAATGAGACCAATTTGATCCTTATCTGAATTTATCAATTGGTGATATGACTACAATCTCGGGTTCCAGTCAGGTAACATACTACCCACAGTCCTGGTACCTTCCACAGATTATTCATGGCTCGGATAGTTTACCTAGTGCTTAGAACTCGGATCATAGTCAAAAGAAGAGAAGGAAGTTTTCATAACTCTCATAGTCTTGGTGCTAATTCAGTCTCTCTATTTAGTCTTGAAATAACTGCAGTGCTAGCCACAAATTTGGTGTCATTACAATCTCTGTCATACCACAGTGATCTCAATAAATTATAGTCTGGAGCAATTTCGATGCTTGTTGTTGGACAGTGCGAGGTCTCAAAAGAGATCTTTAAAAGGGGATTTCAGTTGTTCATGCTAGGAAACTCAAGAAAGGATCTATAATAAAATCACATCAACTAGAAGATCACCCGGAGGAAGCATTAGTGCATCTTCAATGTGATCAAGGTGAAGATTCTATCTTCTCTTGCCAAGTAAGTATCTTTCATTCTTTAACCAAGTTTGGTTAAATGACTTCATGTTTGCAAGGGGATCTATAAACTGTTTGGGACATCAAAAATTCCTTGCATGAGAGAGGATGATAGATATAGTCCCCATAAGAGAACTCATTGATGTTTATGGAAAAGTCTTTGAAGATCAAGCATTGTTTGAGTGCATGTAAAAGGATCAAGGGATTCTTATGAAATAAATCAAAGGTCCTCTCATCCCTATATAGCAGGAGAGGAGACATAAAAATATATAATGAAATGCTAGAAGATGTTTTCTCTCAAAATGCAGTAAAGAAGGTGATATCACTTGGACCTGATTGAAGGGATCAAAGAATGAAGGAATATCTTCATGAGATCTCAATTCGGAGATCTTGGAGAGATGATAAGAAGATAATCATAATTGTTCTAACTGATAAACAAGGTAACAAATATCCATAGATAAGAAGGTTGCCTCATTTGACAAATTGTGGTCTCTATGCTAGATAGAAAAAGACAAATTGAGGGCAAAAGTGTTGAAGGTTAAAAGACTCAAACATTTGCAGAAAGGAAAGGGAAGTTTGGTCCTCAAACAAGACAAAATAGTATAACTAAGATTCAATGGCATGTAAATATTATGGAAATAAATCTCATATCATCGGAAAAATGGAGGAAGCTGAAGAAAAGGACCAAGGAAAGAGGGAGTAACATATCTCTATTGTGATTGAGATTGTACCCCTCACAAAAGGGTCTTATCATAAGCTCCTCAATATTTTGATATGATCATGATAATAAGATGCATCATGGCATCATGGAAGCATTGGTAGCAAGACCTCGTGACATCACCATGGGAATCATGAAGGACAAAATCCATGGCAGTCAAACATGAAGGATATATCTCTTGGGAACCTCATTGGACATTGAAGGAAGGGATGAAGTCATCTAGGACAAGGTTCATCACATCAATTCAAAAGGAAACATCTGCTAGATGGGGATATGCAAGATCCTCAAGGTTCTCTAATGGAATCCTCATTGGAGGGATCACTAATCTAGAAAGGAAGTAAGTGTTTCATCAGGAACTCCAACTTATGGAATTCATGGGATGATGGTATGATGAAGCAGACCAAGGGATTGAAGATATCTTCAATTGAGGAAACTGTTGAAAGAAGCCTAGATGACCTAAAAGTAAAATGATGTATGTATGATGGTATTTAATATTATAAATTCATGTAGTATGGTGGTAGGTAACATGGATCACTACTTCTATCTTGAGAATCATGATCAAGAGAAAAAGGATCTCCTCCTATGAACGGATGCAGGAAGGCATAAGTCACACAAGATGAAATCACCATAATATGTCCTCATATGAAGTATGAGGTGGTTGACTACAATTAAGGAACTCTGATTGAAAGCTCCTAGGAATGGAATGAGTGAGGAAGGAAGTGATCGTGAGATATGCAACCTTGATAAAGGAAATCAACATGAAAAAGACCAAGAAGATATGACTAGGAGATCTCTCGGAAAGATATGAAGACTGATGAAAGTCTGAAAAAGATGGAGACCCTTGACAAGGGATATCTTTGGGAGATGTGTTAACATGTATGAAGGATGTTTATATCTACAGGAAGATGTCATGATGAAGATCCATCTCATAAGGTACTATTTGATTTAATTTTATGTTTTGATTTCTTGAATAATATCTAGATGATTTCATGTAGGGCTACTAGAACAAGAGTTGTAATTATAAGTACAACTAACATCTGTGTGGTGGATGGAAATTCCTGAAAGAAACATGATGAGGAAGAAGTAGCCATATGACGAAGGTTCCAGATATGTATCAAGAAGGCCACTTTCCATGACTAAAGGAATGACATGGTGAACTAGGAAGGAAAGTGATCAATGGCTAATGCCCTACAAGGAAGAATCTTGACTGGATTTCATGACATCAAGGATGGAAATTGAGCAAGAACCTGAAGGACCCACAAAGAAGAAGTTGTTGATGAAAAGGAGAGTCCCTGGTTAAGAGGGAGCTCTAACAAGTCCCTAATTAAGAGGGAGCTTGGGCAAGTCCTTGCTTAGAAGGAGCTTGGGTACATTCCTTTAAAAGAATGGGAATGTCTTCCCTTGCGTTAGCACCCAAAAATTCTCTAAACTTGGACAATTTACATTTGTTCCTTAGTCATAGTGTTAGATAGGGGTTAAGTCATTTTTACTTTTTTAGGGTCTAAGTCATAAGGTTAGAGTCTCATTTCCATCATCAAATAAAGTTCAAAAAACTTGTTTTACACTTTATGGGTCCCATATCATGTTTTGAAAGTCATGTGTTTATCCATTTAAAAAATAAAAATAAACGCGCTTCGAAACTGTTATAGGCGCAGTTTTGGTATTTTGCTAAAATTTCAAAGGGAAGAAACAGTTTGGTTTTTTGGAGAATGATGCTGGTGGAGGGTGTGATGAGATAACCAATGAAAATTTAAGACTCAAGGCAGGAAAAACTAAAGGGTTAAAAGATATGTACAAAGGCAAAATTCTACGCTACGAAAACAACAGACAGTTTTGTAGCGCAACCAAATCAACCTTCTTTATGCTCCTTCAGGGACTTCTTTTTCTTGTACAGGTGGAAGAGCAAGGATCCAGGTATGATAGAACACATGTCACATGTCTTAAAGGGTCAATTTTGTTAGCGGAAGGATTCGAAGGCAAGCATAAGGATGAAACCCTAAAAAGGAGGAAATTTGTCTGCTTTTTTCTAGCATTCAACTTCCAAGGGTATTCCTAATCAATTTAAAACTCATTTCTGAAAAGTGAAAGAGGTTTTTATTCCTAAAATACTAAACTAAAAAAACCTCTTTTAGTTTCTTCAAATTCACTATGAGGTGGGATAAATTGATGGTTTAACTTGCGCTACGAAACTGTTGAGAGGAACTTTGTTTTCTGGTTTTAGCATTCTTTTTCAAGTTCAGTTTTTGGCTACATGGAAAAGTATTTTGGAATTTGGAAGGATTTTTCTCTTCATAAAATATCCAACTACAATAACCTATCTCACTTTTTCATAAGTGTTACCAGTTGGGAGAGACAAAGCTTTATTTGAAGCCATATTTTCAGAAATCAGAATTTTCCAATTTTATACATGATGTTCAAATATAGTTTTTGGGTAGTAGGAGAGGTATTGCAAAAACCCAATAGAGGTTTTTGTTCAAGGCATCATGGTTTCCAAAAGCCTCCTTCAGTTTCTCAAAATAAATTTTGGATAAGGAGATAAAATCTCTGTCTCAACCTATTTTTCAGGGCTGAAGAGGCAAATTGAAGATTTTGAAATTCAACTAACAAAGTCTGAAGGTCAGCTACAATAGAGATGAAAAAAGCAGTGGAAGGGCACGGTTCTATGGAAGTGATAACACATTTCACTTGTATCAAAAATTTGAAATTGCTAGCAAAATGGTTTGAAGATCATTAATAAAGGTAAAGTCATAATTGCAGAAAACAAATTTCCTGGTTGTCAGGGCAGTTAGGTCATGGAACAGTAGGGTTCATAACAAGGTTGGAGACTTTTTGGCCCAGCTGCTGCTTTATGTGAAGGAATGCAATCAGTAATAGAGAGAGGTTTTCTTGAACAAAACTGAGTTTAGATAGGGTTTAATCCTTTCTTGATCTATATGTTATTTTAATCATTGTAGTAGATCTTATTGTTAATACTCAGAATTCATAATCTAATGCTCTGACTTCCTTTAACAATAAGATGACTGTGTTTTATCTTTGAACCACCAACACTAGATTACATTGCTATTATTCATAATTCACAACCATGTGCTCTGATTTCTTTTAGTAATGGAATGATTGTGTTGAGCAGTAGATCTCATTGCTATTACTCAGACTTGATAATCTTATGCTCCGACTTCCTTTAGTAATGAGATGACTGTGTTTTTTCTGAATCTTGTGAGTAAACCACCTTTGAACCATCATCAGTAGATTTCATTACTATTACTCAGAATTCATAACTCTATGCTTTGACTTCCTTTAGTAATGGAATGACTCTTTTGACCTATGTTATTGAGTGAATTGTCTTTGTTTAAGAACCTTATTTGTCTCAACTTTCATGTCAAGAAACCTTGCCACTGAATTTATTGACTTGTTGACTCCTTAGCCCAATGGTAGCAAGCCTTCATATTTTCAACCTACAAACACACAAAACCAAGATAGAGTTAGCCATATATATTATCATTAATCAATATCATTAACCCTTGAGAGATCCCTCTCAAGCTGAGGAGGCTAAGCCTTAGCGACAAGATTGGTTTGAAATAGTTACACTGAGATAGTTTGATCAACAGCCTATCAGGGTCCTATTTTTTGTGATAACATTTTGGTGCATTTGCCGAGAGTCTGAAGATTACTCATTCCCGAAATCAAGAAGCTGAACTTATGAAGGTAGCAAGAGCTCAGGAATCTTTTTGAGGCTGCAAAACTACCTTGGCAACTCCATTGTTGAAGAATTTAAATTTCATAGATTTATGGTGATTCTAAGGAACTTATGAATAGCTCAGATGTTTCCATTCTTGTTTCAAGGTATGCATGTATAACTTTTTTAGAAATTCATGGTTTCCCAAATCATTTTCCCAAGGATACATATTTTTTAAGGAATGGTCCAAAATTCAATGGAGAAGATTTGAGTTTAACTTTGAAGCATATATCAGATTTCTGTGATTTTACTGAACTTCTTAGAGTCAAACATGAGGATGTTTGCATTATGTTGTTCTGCGATTCATTTCAAGGGAAATGTAAATAGTGGATTGAAAGCTTTCATGTCAAATCTATTAAGTCAATTGCAGACTTTTGACTTATGTTTTTGGAGGAATGGATAGGCAGAACAGAGTTGGTGGCAAACTCTCCTTCAATTCAAGGTTTCAAACAATGGAATGATGACCATATTAATGAAGAAATAGATGAAAATTTTTCTTTGTCCTTGTCTTCTTATCTAAAATCATTTGAGTGGAAGATAGAAGATAAGATGAAATTTTTCAATGAAGTTGCTAAGAACATTGAGAAAGGCATTGAAGGTTTACAAGGTCAAATTCAATCATATAGTCTTCATGATCATGATTGTACTTTTCAAAAGGTTTCTATGGTAGAATACAAAGAGAGGGTGTTGCTTCCTTTCTCTTTTGAGATTGAGGAAGAATACATTATTTTTTAAAATCAATTTGAGGAGCAGTTTGAGAGAACACAGCTGAAGCCCTATGTAGATGATCAAAGTATTGGTGAGTTGTCCAAAGCTGCGGAACATCACAAGAAAGATCAAACTGACCATGTGTTTTTTGATCCTATAGATGGCTACATGGAAAGGTTCTATAGTCCATATTTCCAACTATATTTCCATTATGAAGATCAGATATATCTCATGTTGCCTCGGTTATTTCAGTATCATTTTTATTTTTTCTTCAAGCACAGCCAAGAGATTCAAGTGTCAAATCAGATCAATGATTGGCTTCATTGGAATTTTTATGTTCCTTGAGCTACAAATGGAGATTGCAGCTGAAGGTGCAGTTTGAGTCCTTCTTGCAGGAATCATTAAAGCTTGGGGAGCAGAATGGGCAGAATTTCAAAGTTTTACTCTGAAGGATGGATTACAGCACTGGAGCTACCAGTTCTTAGTATACCACTGGGGCACACTATCCCTAGTGGAGCCACTGTTATCACCAAAAAATTCTCTAAACTTGGACAGTTTACATTTGTTCCTAAGTCATAGTGTTAGATAGGGGTTAAGTCATTTTTATGTTTTTAGAGTCTAAGTCATAGGGTTAGAGTCTCATTTCCATCATCAGATAAAGTTCAACAACCTTTTTTTACACTTTATAGGTCCCATATCATGTTTTGAAAGTCATGTGTTTATCCATTTAAAAAAAAAAAAAAACGCGCTATGAAACTGTCTAGTCGTTTTTGTAGCGCAAAACCCTGAATTTACACTAGATGCGCTACGAAATTGTTGTAGGTGCAATTTTGGTATTTTGCTAAAATTTCAAAGGGAAGAAATAGTTGGTTCTTTTGGAGAATGATGTTGTTGGAGGGTGTGAATAGATAACCAATGAAAATTTAAGACTCAAGGCAAGAAAAACTAAAGGGTTAAAAGATATGTACAAAGGAAAAATTATGCGCTACAAAAACAATAGACAGTTTCGTAGTGCAGCCAAATCAACCTTCTTTATGCTCCTTCAGGGGCTTCTTTTTTTTGTACAAGTGGAAGAGAAAGGTTCCAGGGATGATAGAACACATGTCACATGTCTTAAAGGGTCAATTTTGTTAGCAGAAGGATTCAGAAACAAGCATAAGGATGAAACCCTAAAAAGGAGGAACTTTATCTCCTTTTTTCTAGCAGTCAACTTCCAAGGGGATTCCTAAGAAATTAAGAACTCATTTCTGAAAATTGAAAGAGTTTTTATTCCTAAAGTACTAAACTACAAAAACCTCTTTCAGTTTCTTCAAATTTGGTATGAGGTGGGATAAATTGATGGTTTAACTTGTGCTACGAAACTGCTGAGAGGAACTTTGTTTTCTGGTTTTAACAATCTTTTTCAATATCTGTTTCTGGCCACATTAAAAATTATTTTGGAATTTTGAAGGAGTTTTCTCTTCATAAAATCTCCAGGTACAATAACCTATCTCACTTTTTTCATAAGTATTATCATTTGGGAGATACAAGGCTTTCTTTGAAGCCATATTTTCAGAAATCATAATTTTCCAGTTTTATACATGATGTTCAAAGACAGTTTCTAGGCAGTAGGAGAGGTATTGCAAAACACCAAGAGATGTTTTTGTTCAAGACATCATGGTTTCCAAAAGCCTCCTTCAGTTTCTCAAAATACATTTTGGATAATGAGATAAAAGCTCTGTCTCAACACCTACTTTTAAGGGTTGAAGAGGCAAACTGAAGATTTTGAAATTCAACTAACAAAGTCTAAAGGTCAGCTAAAACAGAGATGAACAAAGCAGTGGAAGGGCACGGTTCTATGGAAGTGATAAAACATGTCACTTGTATCAAAAAGTTGAAATTTCCAGCAAAATGGTTTGAAGATCATCAATAAAGGTAAAGTCATAATTGTAGAAAACAAATTTCCTGGTTTTCAGGGCAGTTAGGTCATGGAACAGTAGGGTTCATAACAAGGTTGGAGACTTTTTGGCCCAGCTACTACTTTATGTGAAAGAATACAATAAATAATACAAAGAGATTTTCTTGAACAAAACTAAGTTTAGATAGGGTTTAATCCTTTCTTGATCTATATGTTATTTTAATTACTTGCAGTAGATCTTATTGTTAATACTCAGAATTCATAATCTAATGCTCTGACTTCCTTTAACAATAAGATGACTGTGTTTTATATTTGAACCACCAACACTAGATTACATTGCTATTATTCAGAATTCAAAGCCATGTGCTCTGATTTCTTTTAGTAATGGAATGATTATGTTGAGTAGTAGATCTCATTGCTATTACTCAAAATTCATAATCTTATGCTCTGACTTCCTTTAGTAATGAGATGACTGTGTTTTTTCTGAATCTTGTGAGTAAACCACCTTTGAACCATTAGCAGTAGATTTCATTACTATTACTCAGAATTCATAACCCTATGCTCTTACTTCCTTTAGTAATGGAATGACTCTTTTGACCTATGTTATTGAGTGAATTGTCTTTGTTTAAGAACCTTATTTGTCTCAGCTTTCATGTCAAGAAACCTTGCCACTAAATTTATTGACTTGTTGACTCCATAGCCCAATGGTAGCAAGCCTTCATCTTTTCAACCTACAAACACACAAAACCAGGATAGAGTTAGCCATCTATATCATCATTAGTCAATATCATTAACCATTGAGAGAGCCCTCTCAGGCTGAGGAGGCTAAGCCTTAGCTAAAAGATTGGTTTGAAATAGTTACATTGAGATAGCTTGATCAGTAGCCTATCAGGGTCCTATTTTGGTGATAACACCTTGTTGATTTGGAGAGATAGAACCAACATTCTTGTCTTCGCTTGCGAAGAAAGAATGGAGGATTGGGTAATAATCTGGCATCCAATGCTCTTTGAGGATGTGTAGGGCATCCAAGATAAGAGCAGGAAAGAGGACCAATATTCTTTGAGGGATGGGAATCCAAGATAAGAATAGTCCTAGAAGGTCATACTTAGTGAACACCTGGCTGAGTATGTACCTTGAGAGACAATGATGAAGGTGTCTATAGTCATTGGTCTTGCCAACATTATGCTCTGATCTGATGAAGAGATAGAGCTATTAGTTAAGGCCTTGTTGTGGGAACAATGTTGATTACTATGATGCTATACAGATGCGTTACCAATCTAATTCTTCTTATGAGAAATTCTTCAGATTGAGAATGACCAAGTACCTTTATGAATACCTCTCTAGTTAAAGAGCGAGTGTTGAAGAAAGTGTAACTAGGTTCGGTCTTCATGATGACTTGTAATTATGATTTTATGTAAAGAAGCAACAAATGTATTCCTTACATCATGGGTTTCATGAGCAAGAAATTTTTTTCACAGGTCAAAGACTTATTCTTGATGTATTTAGGAATTTGTTGTCTTGTCATAAATATAATTAAGAAGTCATGAAGTCATATTACACATGTAGAAGACATGTCATTTATGTAAAAGTTGCACTCTAAAACATTGTCACTATCCCTCTTGTAGTTGGCTAGAAGAAAGAAAGTATTCTCTTTAAGGAAAATTCGCCTTATCTCCAGGATCTCATGTTGGACTAGATAGAAAGCATAAGTCACTATATAAAGAGTGACTTGACCTCATAACGACAAGCATCTTAGACACATCTGATCTGAAATAGTACAGATATCAGAGCAAAGAGATAAGAGTAATACAATGAGGAAGGAAGGCTACTACAAGTGCGTAAATGTTTCAAATGATTTCAAACTAAGTCTGTCTCATCTCTATTATATTAGCGAAGGATCGAAGACTGTTATAGGATAGTGACAATTCAGTTAAGGGCTACATCAAGTGTTAACTGTGATAGAAAGAGCTCAAAGTCAGAGAGGATTTCATGAACCGAAGGAAGAGATTAATGGAGGTTGAAGACTGTGTCTAGGGCTACAAAGAAAAGAGACCAAGAATCTCTAAGTGACAATGCCATAATAGTGTGAAGGAGAAGGAATGAAGTGATACAATGCGAAGAAGGAATACTGTGATATGAATATCGGAGAGTGCAAGAGAGAGTGACAAGTGTCTTGAAGGTAAACTTGTGTCAAGTGTCCTTGTCAAGGGTCATGGTCTTGGTGTCTATCAATCAGAATCTCTCTCAGAAGAATTTTGTGTGGATTTTCCTCTCAAAGAGTGAGAGGTTTTGCCCTGGCAAAAAGACAAATTTTGTGTTCTTGTCTCTTTTGTTTTTGGTAACTATTTGATGAACTAAGAAGACACAATCTAATAATATCAAATGAAGATTGTGCTATTAAGGAA
Organism: Pinus taeda; assembly: GCA_000404065.3. Lineage (NCBI taxonomy): Eukaryota > Viridiplantae > Streptophyta > Pinopsida > Pinales > Pinaceae > Pinus > Pinus taeda. The sequence continues at coordinate 5,930 of APFE031418099.1, read as the reverse complement.
AAGTTAAAAAAATACCTCACAAATAGTTATCGTGGTGAGAATAATCTTGTTAACTTAATTTTCCCTATATTCTTCAACATTTCCAACCCCTTGCATTTAAAGACATGATAATCATGGGTTAACCTTTAAAACCTTGAACTAATTTAAATCCTCAATAGGTTGTCTAGATCTCAATGGAAGATTTCTCTAAGCTTATAGGTCCTCCAAGATTAGCACAAGAGTTAGAAGGTTCCATCCCCCAAGGATTCTCCCTATTCACCATATCCATATTTTAACCAGCACACCGCCTCCCCCTCCCCCCCCAAAATCTCCCACAAGGGTTTCTCAAAGAAGATTGGAATCGATTCATCCCCCCTCTTCTTTTCTTCCATTTTTAGAAATCCTTAAGAGGAGTACCTTTAGAGTTCCTAATCCCGACTATTCAGTTTCACTTATGATTTTGGGATCTGTTAGCACTCAGGTTTTCCCAAAAGTTGTAAGAAAGGGAAAGGAGGTCGAGGTAACCACAAACCAATCTTTTAGATACAGATTCTAGCAATTTTCATCTAGAGAGGGCTCTCTCTTTAAGTTTTAGCTTTGTTTTTAAAGATATTAGGCTAGTTGTGAAGTTTGGGAGTTTTTTTTATATTGGGTGGTGAGATTCAATAGCAAAGGGATAAGACTGAGTAGTTTAGGCCATTTGGCTAATGGAGTCAAGTAAGATGGCTTTACTGGACTTGGTTTCTTAACAGAGGATGGTTTCACAGGGCAAGATGGTCAAACAGGGAACAAATAAAGACTTGGAATAGATGGAATGAGTTTCGAAAATGGGTGAAGAGAAATTAAGAATCCATCAACCTATTTTAAGAGGGAACTTGGATTATTACTGATAAAGAGAAGTTAAGTATTCTTTAACAAATAATCAAAATGAAAGAACTAGAAAACAAGAGCAATTAAGATTTCGATGTTTATCCTAATCCAGATGAAAACATAGAAAATTATAACTTTTGAAAACAGAGTGCAATAAAGCAAATTCTGAATTACTCTTTTTTTTTATCATTCAGATGTGAAACAAAAATGATATAATAAACAAATAAAACTTTAAAACATAAGGTATAGAGGACTTATTGATCTAGTGTTTGCTTCAAGAAATCTATGAAAAGTCCCTTGCATTAATTCTTTGTCCAGCAAGCCATGCGAAAATTTGATCCAATCAGCACTTTATTCCAAAAAACTAGTATTACAGCAATGTATATGAATCCACCCAAAATGCTTCAAATGGAGAAGTGTTTATACTAATTGTAAACTGAAATATCTTGAAAAAATATCAAGATTAGTTTCACAAATATCTCCAACTGTTTACATTAATAGAGCTTAAATAAAGGACATTCAAAACTAATGAATCTATTTTGCATTATTTCTATGGATTTATGGTGATGAATAAGAGAAAGTCGAATTTGATAGCAAGTCTTAGTTGATGATGAGGCATCCCAGTCACTAACTGCATCCTTCCTTTGAGCATTCTGCCCCAGAAATTCTGCAAACTTAGGGTCCAATGATACACTTCTATATCTCAATCCGTAATAGATATGTAAAAAGTGAAAGAGGTTTTTATAGATAGGAATGTTTTTGAGATAAACCTCTCTCAGTTTCCCAAAATTCATCTCCCGCTATTCACAATATTCTCTTCAAAAAGATGTCAAAAACAAGACTTTTCACAAACTGAAAAATAGACTGTGAAGACATGCACTTATCTCCCTCTTGGTAATACCCGTGTAAAAAGTGAGAGATGTTTTTGTAGATTTTCCTGTGAGGAAAAAAATGTCCTCCAGTTTCTCAAAATAATTCTTGGATTAATCACAATAGTTTCTGCAAAACTATGACTTAAACAGGAAATTTTTGAAGAATGTACCATTCTACTCTGATTTCATCTTTTAACCTTGAATTTATTTCAACTTTTTTTCACTTTTAATTTGGATAAACTTCATTGTAGCTGGTGAAAATGTTTTCATCTTTGTTTAACCCTTAATGTCTTCATGTTTACTTTCATTATTTACTGTTTACTTTTTACTTTTACCATTCTGTTTTTCATCTGTCTTCACTTTGTCATGAATTTGTATGTTCTATTTTGTAATTGTCTTCCCTGTTGCTTATCTTCATGCTAGTTGATTTACTTAACTTGGTCTTCAATCTAATACTCTTTAACCCTGATACACTTTGACTGTTCTTTACTATGTCCTTTTATCTTCAATGTGTAGCTTACGTTTTTACTGTCTGTTTCAATAGTAAATCCTTTTAATTCCATGTTTCCTCTGCTTATCCTTTAACTGTATGTTTTATCTTCCATATCTGTTTGAATAGATTTGAAAACACTTTTGGAGTAAACAGGTCTTATGACTAGTATTAATATTGTTTATCCAAGGATGTGGTCTTCTGATCACCTGCAAAACAAAACAAATTTTTAAGAAAGCATTGGTTTGCAGGGGAGGTCAAAAAGGTTTCATTTGAGCTTAAGAGGTATGTGGAGTGAGTCCAGAATGATTTTCAGGAGGTAAACCATGCTCGAATCGGTTAACAGAGGCTTTAGGTGGTGCAACTGGGTTACATAGGGTTTTACTGCACAATCAGGTGAAAACGAGCAAAACTGGGGTTTTTGTGTTTAAACGGGTAAATGGTTGGTATTGGCAAGTGAATAAAAATGGCAATTGGCGGCAATTGAAGGATGAGGCATTTTGTCGTTTAGTAGAAGGCGGTAAGCGGTTTCTATTGCACCGCTTATGGGAGGCGAGTGGTATTGAGGGAGGGCCGCGTGATTCCATACATTGTGTGACGCGTGGCGGGAGTATGGGGGCAAAACCGCCTAGTGATCGCGAGTTAAAGCGCAATCACCGGGGGGCGCGATATTGATGTAGACCATCGGATGATGCAGGGATGATCGGGGCGGTGGACGGGAAGTGAAGTAGGGTGGGAGTTTATGTATGCGGGCCCAATATAATTAACAACTAATCAATCATATCCGATGGACTGTGAGTGGTTAGGAAGGTTATTAATTAACCAAGAGGGTTAATTAATCCCGTTGGTGTGACGGGGAATTAAGGTTCTTAATAAATTACGGATTAACTCATTAATCCTTTTTTTAAATGCTAATTATGGTTGTATTCAATCGGGGCGGGATATATAACATTTTGGGGATTTTTTAATATGTTTACATATTACGGGAAGGGTAAATGTTTATTCGGGATTTATATAATAAATATGTTAATAGTTAATATGACTATGAAGTGTAAAAGTGCCAACTTAAATCATTTCACGTATATATTCAAACTTAGGCTAAAATGGGAAAAGGGGTTTTTCTGGTGATATTATGTATTTTCATAAGTAGGAATTTACTTAAGAAAAATTTCATGAAATGAGATAAATGATTAATGGATGTTTATAAGTACTAGGCTCTTAAATCATTGGGCCGAGGGTCTGGTCCCTCCAAAAGTCAGAGAAATGCTCTGAGCCCCTTTGATTTTCAAAGACCTTAATACTTTAGGGGAAATTAGTGAAATCTTTAGGGGAAAAATGTGAATGGAGGGTAATTATTTGACCTTGTCTTGCTTGAACTACATCAAGTGTAATGTTTGCTTTGCACTTGTGATAAAAGTAAAAATTGACACATTTAGTAACATTTTTCATAACAAGTATCATTCTGCAACACCATCTACCTACCCTACCTATTTTAACCTAACATTTTTTCTTTTTTATTTGGGTGCACTTAGACTGGAAAACCCTTATCAAATCATCATTTTCTTTTACATGGCAAGCCTACCTAAGTATACACTTATTACATCCAAGGGCTCAAATTAAACTGTTGAGCTCCTTTATTTACTCTACCTATTGACTTATCTACCAAGATTACAATGTTTGGTCAGATATTTATTCTCTATTCTACAACATGAAATTGAAAGATGAATGAGCCAAGTTTAAGTTGTTTGACTCTTCATAAATTGTGGCAAAAGTTTAACAAGCTGCACACAATTGCTTATTACAAAAAATGAGATAGTAGCAGCATTTAGACTTGCACACTTTCCTGGTCTATTTTTGTTTGGGGTTCATTTCCTTCACTTTTTGACCATTTTATTATTTTTACCCTTTGATTTTTCTTTTAGGATATACCCTCTTTACATTTTTTTAATTTTTTTATTTTTTGAAAATATGGAAAACCTTTGCAATAGGGAAAGGTATGAACATATTATAGAGCTCATCAAGTCAATCATGAAATATGACTCCTATTGGTATAGGAGCATAACATTGGCTCCACTTGGGGATGGCTTTTCCTGGTGAAAAGTCAAGAACAGCAGGTCAGATGACCTTTTGAATGAGTTTGTCTGTGCTCTGATATCTCCTTCTGTTGGTTATTGTTTGTATGTCAGTGACACTTGTGAAGCTTAGGGCTTTCTCTTCAGGCTTCAACTCCAACAAGTTTACCATCCAATCAACACCAAACCTTTATTATTCCTTCTTGAATCCCACTTGAGCACCTTGTAACTTAGGCAGGAATCTTCAATCTTGGTATTTTTATCAAAAATCTTTTTAACCTTTTCCTGCACAACTTAAGATCTGACCTAAAACTAAAAGGTGTTGCAACCTTCAAACCAAATTAGTAACTCATCAAGATCTTAGGGACTTTTGATTGGATTCAAATATTTAAGGATTTATTTCATAATCTACTAAAATTTATTTCATAATCTACTAAAATCTGAATTAAATCAAACTGAAATCCTACCTACTTACTCTAATCAACTTTCTGACTATCGGTTAGGTAAAATGAAACAACCAATGCAACCACTCAAGCATCATATACATTGGTGACCTTTGTTTCTTGTGCTTGTTGGTGTTTAAAATTGAGATCTTACAATCAAATATAGCTTTGTTAACCTTTGAGAAGATAAGGAAATTCCTGATCTCCTTTGTTGGATCTAGAAATTGTACAAAAGGATCTTGTAACATATATACACTATTCTTGAACTGATTCAAACAATTGTACATCTGTTGTGTATGGCCTGCATGCCATGAAATTGAAATATCACTTTTAAACTTTATAACCCTGGCATGTTTCAACTGCACTTTGTGATGATATTTCTATTGAATTGAAATGTATGGCTGATGAAACCCATTATCACATCTTGATTTGACTCTCATAGTCTGTTGAATGGGAAAAAATTATGAAAATAATGCATTTATTTCAACTCATCAGTTATGGGATCATGAAAAACTTGGAAGGATTGATGCAACTTATTACATATAGGTTTAAATGGAACTTCATAAGTTTCTACAAGCTGCTTACCCTTCTCTTTAGAGATTTTATACCAAATTCCCTTTAAAAATTGAAATGATTCAAAATAAAGAGGCAAAGAAGCTTCACTTATTTCCAATTTTTCTGCATTTTCTTCCTCACTTTCATAGCTAAAATGAACACGCTGATCACTATTCTCAAGTTGGTGAAACCGTATTTCCTTCTTCCCAAAACTAGTCTTTGATTGTTCTGTAAAGTTAGTTTGGATTTGAGGAACATAATTATCATCATACTAATCATATTTGGGCAAATCATCAAAAGAAGTAATGTCATCAAACACACACATTAGATCAACAGATTTCTCCTCCACATATTTCTTTATAAATCTATCTTCTAATCTATGGTAGTTGGAATTAGTAGAAATTTGTTCATGATTCTTAATTTCTTCTTGTATTGATGGCTGCAATATATTGACCAAAGGATAATGGTAATCCTGCCATATAAGATCTTCTGGATGATTTGTACCAGGAAAACAAACCTCATTCCAAACTGCTGCTTGATTTAAGTGATTGGCAAATTGTTTCTCCTCTTTATTATCCACTTTAGCCAAGTGCTCCAAATACTCTTGATCTTCATCAAATATAACAACCTTATCACATACAACAGGAAA
>APFE031418097.1:40384-78210 GCA_000404065.3 Pinus taeda | reverse complement strand
CCATATCATTCAAAGACAAAGCACATTGATGTTCAGTATCACTTTGTGAGGGATATGATAGAAGACAAAAAGGTATTGCTAGTAAAGGTGGACACTTTGAAGAATACTGCAGATGCATTGAAAAAATCTATGAGCTCTGAGAAGTTCTCTTGGTGTAGAGAGACAATGGGCATTTCAGGGCTGGGAAAATGACTAAGCTCTCTTGTGGCCCCTTGTGGTCCCTTGTGGGAGAATGTTGGGTTGTGTTATTTCTGTACAGGGTTAAAACCTACAGACTAATCTAGTGGTGTTGGGATCAGCAAGGTGAAAGATGACATCCAAGGCTTGTTTGACAGGGATATTAGTATATAAGGAAACCACATCGAATCTTACCAAAATGTCTCCAAGATCAAAATTCACATCCCTTAAGCACATCAAAGCTTAATTTCGAATCTCTCCTTATTGTCAAAAGGTCCCAAAGTCATTTGTCTAGGTGTCATCATACTCCCTCCACTTGTTCAAGGTTACCCATCATGGTGATGTCATCATTCCCTATAATAGGTCATCAAAAGAGTTAGTGGGTCACCATATAGGTCATGGTCTAGGATATACATTGGATTATCATCATTATATCAGTCATCAATATCAAACAAGGGAGTCATGTGATCCATCTTGGTCATCATCATGGGAGTTAGCAATTAGGGAATAAATTGAATCAAAGAAACATTTCCTATTGAAGAAATGATGTTGCAATACAAATCACATCACCAAGTCATTATGTCAAAGTACACGTGATGTCATCCCACTGTCAAGCCAAAATTGAGTTTCTAAGCTATAAATGAGCATAAAATCATTTCAAAACTTCATTGTATCCTTCCACAAGATCCAAAAGCTCCTCTATATCAGTTTTATACCTGTCATAGCCATCAAAATTCCAAAGTTCACCACCACTTCTCTTCTCAACTATTTGTTGCACTTCTGGAGGTAGTCGCTGCACTTTTCATTTGGAGACTAGGGGAGGGCAAGAAACTTCATTTTTCATCACACATGTTTGAAGACCTCTTTAAACCAGTAATTAAATCTCCACAAACCATCCATGCAATATTTCTCCTCAAGAAACTTATTGAAATCTATCCTTAGGGTTTGTCGATGTGTTTCTGCTACGTTTTTACATTTTCATGATCTTTTTCTCCTTTTGAGATGAAATACCCATATTAATGAGTCTACAAACCCTTAATTTCACTCATAAAACATTCCTCCATCATTCTCCACACTCAAATCCACTTCTTTCATCATTTTCCTCCATATACCTAGCTAGTCGCTGCGCTTTTGGCTTAGGACTATGTTTTCCCCTTTTCAGCCCTCTTTCCTCACTCAATTTGAGAAATTACAGAGTTTCCATTGCCTTTGTCACACATATCACTACCCCCCTTAGTTTCCTCATAAATTATCCCATCCTCCTTCCCCTTCATTCCATCCCCTCACGTTGTTGTGTTTTTAGCTATGTGTTGCTGCACTGACTTCAAGCTTGGATTATGAATAAATGGGATGTATTTTGGCAAAATGGAGGAATTTTTTGTTCATAAAATAGCCAAAAACAATAAAATCTCTAATTTTTTGAATATACTTTATTATCTGCGAGATATTCCCAAAATACAAGTTGCTACAAGAGAGTCGTTATGCTTTTGACTCTCTTTTTGGTCATTTTTTTCAAAAGAGGTTTCTACCAAAACGAAGATGAATTTTGGAAAACAAAAAGAGGTTTTTCTTAAGGACATACTTAATACAAATAAACTACTTTTGTTTCAACACAGGTATCATATATTGGGAGATATTCAAATCTATTGGAGGCCTATTTCAGAAAATCAAATTCTCCAAATTTTCCTAGTTGTTTTAGTAATTATTTTGTGGCACTAATTCTGAGAATATGGGAACTAATTTCAAACAACCGAGAGAGGTTTTTCTCTAAAGAAACCTTATATACAAAAACCTTTCCCAGTTTTGTAAAACGTATTATGGTTAAAGATATATCAGTTTGTCTTTTACCCCTATGTTTTCACTACGCTTCTCAAGAATTTGTTGTGTTTTTGTGTGAGCAATGTTTTTTTTTACTACATGTTAAAGGGTAAAGTGTAACAAGGTTAATGTAAATGGTAAATTATATGTTTTAATGGCATTGTAAAGGTAAACATCCTATGTTTAAATTGAACATTGGATACTCTTTTAGAGATAGGACCAGTTAGCTAAAAGGAGGAAAGTTTGTTCTAACTCCTCCTAGGTCTTAGCAGAGATAGGATAGGTGCATGTACCTTCTTAGTTGACTTTTTGAAGATAGAATTTGACCTACTTAGGAGGAATTCGATATCATCTCCTATATGAGGCTGAAATTTAATGTAATCAAAATTTGGATACTTGAGGCTCTGGCTCTTGGACTAGTGTATTTGACTATTTGCAAAAATATAATAGATAGTTGCATCTATTTTTATGGGATTTTTGTTTTGTGATCAGTGGCTCTATTTTTCCTATGCTTTATTATATATTTGATTATTAGCAGCAATCTACTTTCTTCTTATTCTTTATCTCATACTTTTTAAACAAAAAAAGTCATTTTAATGCTCTGTTTTGTTTGGGATTAGCATTCAATTTTTTCCTTCTAGATAGGTGAATTCATGCTTTTGCTCACTTAAACTCCTACCATATTCTCCTCACAACACTACAAAGACAAACCGATTTGTGCCACTGATTGCACCTACCTTGCCCCATCTTATCACTACAACTGACCTTTAGAATTACTTAACCTAGTTCCTAAACCTAGTGGTCTCTATCCAACAAACCCTAATCAAACCCTACTGAATTGATACCTAGCCTAAAACCTTAATTTCCACCAGTCATTTTCATTGGTTGTTAGGTTGTTTTAGAGAGATCCCTCTTTGATTTGGTACGGCTAGCTACTAAGTCAAATGTTGGTATGAGGTTATCTCTTTGGTTTCCTTTCTTAGCCTTGGGAAACTAAGGAGTGCTAACATTTTGACGTTGTTGTTGGGGAGTGAATAGTTTCATATTCCCCATAAAATATCGACATATTTTAGATTTGATTTGATGATGGTGGAAAATAGTTGGACACATATCAAGGCTGAAATATTCACCTAGCAACTCCAATCAATTTTCAATCTGATTTAAAGACTCCACTCGTAGCAGGATCCAAGAATCAATATGAGTTCTATATATTTAAGGTATGCTCCTATGAACAGATCACATATTGCAGGTTTTCCAAATATGATACCTAAAGTATATTGGCAAACAAATCTGCATAGGTTTTTTGATGTAAAAGATGAAAATGCTTCTATACATTTGATTAAATTTCTTATCCATATACACACGTTAGGCTTGCAGTTTCTTGAGGATTCTTTGATGAATATGTTCATGACAACCTTAGAGGATAATTCTAGGCCATGGTATGACGGATTTCCTGCTACCGGTCTATATTCACTTAAAGGTTTTCATATAGAATTTTGTGACAACTATAAGCTGCATTACCCCTCTTCATTGTTGATAGAAAATTTATGTGTAAAGTTTGAGAACCTTTTTCAACTCATAGGGATTGATATTGATGATAAATATCTAATGAATAATGAAATTGACAAGGCTCTGTTTGAGTTATATTTGCATCAAGATGAGAGGTCAGAAATCAATTATGAGAATTTCCAGCCAACAAAGGTTTATCCTTTGACTGTAAATGAAATAAATCAGTAGCCTATTGAAGATTTTTTTTATTCTTCTTTTAAGTTAGATAAGGATATACAACTACCTTCATATACTTCATACAATCAAGCAATTCAGTCAACTGACTTATCTTGTCAACAAGATTTTTTTCCCTCTATTTCTGAAAATGAAATTGAACAAGATTTTAATGATGATAGTTATTTTCCATCTTCTAATTTCAATAATAATGTACACCGTGTTTGTTCTCCTAAGATTGATGAACATATTAGGCAGTTCTCAAATCACCAAGAAAAGGATGAGGATAGTCAATCAAATTGTTCTTTGTTTGGGTTTTTATTTCAAGATCAAGTTTGTAAAGACCAAGATGACATTCTGATGAAATGCATGAACAAGGATCTCTAGAAATTCACCACTCATATGTCTCTCGAGCTCATCCATTTTCTGAAGCAATATTTCAAGGGTAGGTTCATGCAAATCATAATTTTGAAATGACATGTGTGGAGGTTTCAGACAATGTAATTATGGGAGAAAATAATCATAAAACATTGCAAGAAGATTATTAAGAAGAGAGAAGTGAAAAAGAAGAGGTTGTTTTAGAGCCTCTTACACATGATGATTTTCCTCCAGCTTAAAAAAATGAAGGGTCTGTTGAAGAACAGAACTTTGTCTTGGATCCTATGGATGTGCACATTTTCACCCTTGATAATATGGTCGCCTCAAATGCATATTTTCAAGAACAAATTTCCCTTTCTCCCGATGCGAATGAAAAACTTGATGAACATATTTTCTTCCTTCATCCTGACACAAATTTTGGATTGGAAAATGAAGGGTGTCCTTGTATTTCTACTGACTTTCAAGACATGGTAATGTTCCAGATTATTGACGATACTATTGACAATTTTCTACAATCATCTGGGAGAATGAATTTTCTTGTATTTATGGATCATTAACACATGTTTAGTGGACACTTGGAGTTGCCTATCTTTTGTTTTTATTGCCTGCTCAAGGAAAGTGTGAACAAGATTCAGGTAAGTAGCTAGTTGTTGGATTGGTTACGCTAGAGGGATCATTTTGTTATCTATATATTATATATATATATATATATATTATATATATATATTTATTATATATAATAATATATATATATATATATATATATTCAGCGGGTGGGCACTTACCATCAGGATTTGAAGCCCAAAATGAAGGCCCCTAAGATCTCGATTTTCTGTTGCCATATGTAAGTCATTTAAGTTGAACCATTGATCCTCAATTAAATTGATGATGTAGGTCAGCCCAGGTGTCAAATGTAGAATGAAGCTTGAGAAGGTTCTTCCACTACTGAGTTAATTTAATGCATGCCGACATTGAGTTATATAGTAGGTTATAAAAATGAAAACCCAATTCAAAATGTTACGGTCATCGAGCTAAGTTGTATTGGGGGTTAGATTTACAGATCAAATAAAATAAAATAATGTAATCTTGACATGAATATACATGGTAACATTAAAAGGCAATCTTGGGTTGTTCAAAGAATAATTTTATTTTTTATTTCTTTACTTTATAAGAGTTACATATATGAGAATGACCCAAAGGGGTGTTACAGTTGGTTAGACCTTCGTAACGTTGTTGTTGAGGATTTTTCAAGAGGTGTGCAAGACCCTTTGCTAGAAGTAGTTAGCCTGCTAGAAGACGTTAAAGGTTGCAATTTCGGATTTCTAGTCTGACTTGAAGATGCTCTACCTTGAGAGTAGGTATTTGACCCACTTGAACAAGAAGTAGTGTTAAACCTTCGTGGACTAGCATTGATCCATGAAATTGGAGAACTAGAATTTCCCTAAAGCATTGTAAAACAATGAACCTAACAATAATAAGAAATACGATTTATTGATCACTACCCCTTGGGAAAACTAAAAGATACCCATAGAACAATATGCTCCTAAATGAACTTTCCAAAACTTCCATCAACAAAAATAAAGAAAACATCTCTTCAATTATAATAGATACTCATGAAAATTTGCTCGAACTAAAGAGAAGAAGCTTGTGCTCGAATTGCTTGAACTAAACAGAAGAAGCTTGTGCTACAAACATTAGGGATTCATGGAGACAAGTGATGGCGCAATTACCACAACTCTTGACAGTAGAAGAGAGAAAATTTGCATCAAAGGAATTTACCATAACTACACAAAGAATGAAATAAGGATAATGGATAGAAATATTCAGTAATAAAAAGTAGATCCATTTTACATGTAGAGTGAGAAGTGTCTCACCCTTGAGGTTGTTCTGCTTGATACTTGTGGAACATAAATCACTCCATTCCGTAGTGTACTTGTCTCAGAAATGTTAACACAGGGAGCATCTTGCTTCAGTGAAGGAAAATGTGGAGTGCCTGGGGAGTCAGAAGCATGTCATTACATTACAAAGCAATCTCAGGAATAGAAATGTTTATGTGATGAGAAAATTCATTTGGAATACCAACAGTACGCACCAAAAGAAGTGAAAAAGAGAAAATAAAAGAATATTCTGAAGGCATAGTCATATTTCTATAGTGCATAGTGACAAGTGCATATTGCTAGTAGAAACATGAAAAATTCTTCCAACTCTTTTTGCATGTGAACTATAATCCTACTATGAATTGTGCAAGCAATAAGATGCATTTGGAGAAGTAATCCCCTTTGAATGTTGAGCCTTTCCATCAAATCTTATACTTGGTGCTGATCAGTTTGCATCAAAGTTTCTACGCTCGTACAAATCTAATTTTCTACATGGTGATTTCTCTTTATCTTCTGGCTCTCAATGACATTTTGTTTACTAATTTTTATCTTCAGTGATTTTTTATGTGTCATGATTCTTCTTGAATTTATGCCTTATGGTGTTTCCTTTGCAGCATCTAGTACAATTGCTAGTTTAGATCCATCTTAACTCCAAATCTTTTTCACTCTAAATAGGTGTGGATATAAGTTATATTCCACATGAATATCATGGATCAATACCATAAGTCATTGTTATTTTTATTATTATTTGTTTTTATAGGATGTTTTGTTTCATTATTTTTATTTTATTTTTTTTTAAAATAGTTTTAATTTAATTTAATTTATATTTTATGTAATTTGACTTAGTCAAAATATTAAACATTACATTACAAGTGTCGTTAGATGCAACAAATTTTATGATTATATATATATATATATATATATAATTATATTATATATATATCTATATATATATATATATATATATATATTTATATATATAATAATTTAACTTTTTAAATATACATTTTATTTTTAATTTTATCTTGTTTTCTTTTATTAACAATTTTACCCACAACAAATTTCTACTTTATTAATGCAATCTAGCTTCAAAGGATCTCTCACTAAGTTCATAAATTCACAAATTCACTCACTTATATATGAGATCTAATCCTAAATGTTGAAAGAGCTATTAATAGAAACTCCAAAGGAATAAACTTAAACTAAAAGAGAATTATATGTGATGGGACAGTAAATCACAAAATAAATCATATTCATTAAAATGTTTTAACATAGACATATAAACAAGTTTGAGAGATGTTTATTTTCTAATCTTATTAAATTATTAGTAATTAATTAAATAAATAATTGTTAATTATTATAACTTCTTTTTTTTTTCTAAATTTTCATAGTAAATATTATTTTTCCTTATAACATTTTTTTTATAAATTTACCATCGTTTTGTGAGTACATTATTTTCTAAATTCACTGTTATTTTGTGAACCTTGTTAGGCTAACTTTATAAATTTACAAGTTTTATCACTTATGTATCTCTCTATGTGAAATTTAATTCCAAAAGTCTACTAAAAAAATGATCAAAACTTTAAAAGAGTAAATTCCAAAAAAATTGTAATATAACCATACTAGCTCAATAAAAAAAATCATATTCTTTAAAATAATTTAACATAAATACAAAATAGGTCATAGAAATATTTATCTTCATACACTATAAATCCACTAATGACTAATTGTATAAGTAATTGTAAATTAGCATAGATCATTTTCCAATTTGTTATAAATCCACAAATTACTAATTGAATAAGTAATTGTCAATTAGCATAGAGCATTTTCCAATTTGTTAAAATGCTTTGAAAATATATTCATGAATACTAAACAAGACTTAAAAATATTTATCATCATACATATTAAATAATGAATGATTAAATGAATTATTAATCATTATATATTTTTTTTAATTAATTAGTAACATATTAAATAATTAAATTTTATTTTAATATATTTTTTTTAGATATAACCTAGTGTTATAAATGAAATAGTTTTTTTCATCGGAATTCACCAGAAATCTAGTAATACAATTTCAATTATTATTATTATTTAAAATACATTTTTGAATGCACAAATGAATTCACTTCCCTAAAAAATCACTCCTCAGGCACTAGAATTATGTAAATTAAACAATTTAAACTATATAAAATTTTGATTTAAATTATCTAAAAAAATATCCTGGAAAAACCTGTTTTGTCTATAAATTAATCTGAAAGTATTCTCCTTGGTTACTACTCCCGGAGTAAAGGATATAAATGTTATAACAAAATACTTGGGAAAATTATTGAAATTATTGATGTTGTGGTTGATGAAGCATGCGAAAATCCAAAACAAATAAAAACCGAAGATTATGAAGAAGATGAGGATTATCCTTCCACATCAAATCCCACTAATTCTGATGAAGAAACCAATGGGGCACCAGAAGAAGAGATAACGGTAGAAGAGAAACTCTGTCTAGGTATGTTCAGAAAAATTATTGAGACACGCAAATTTTGGGACAGAAAGAGGCAGGTGTGCAAACAAGAAGAACTATTACAGAAGCTTCAATATATCTAGCATTGCTATCCTCCACTGAAACTCAAAATGTAAATGAAGCATGCAAAGATGAAAGTTGGGTAAAGGCCATGAATGAAGAACTTGAGAAAATTGAAAAGAATAATACCTGGGAATTAGTTCGTAGACCTCATGACAAGAATATCATAGGAACTAAATGGATATTCAAAAACAAGCTGAATGAAAATGGGGAATTTATTAAAAACAAGGCCATACTTGTTTGTAAAGGATATGCTCAACAAGAAGGTATAGATTTTGAAGAAACTTTTGCACCTATTGCTATACTTGAAGCCATAAGAATGTTCCTTGCTCTTTCTAGTTTTCAGAAATTCAAAGTATATCAAATGGATGTAAAATCGACCTTTCTTAATGGAGACTTAGAAGAAGAAGTCTATATTGAGCAACTAGACGGATTCATTCTTGGAAATGATGAAAAACTTGTATGTAGACTCAGAAAGGCTCTCTATGGTCAAAACCAAGCTCCAAGGGCCTGGTATTACCGTCTTGACAAATATCTCCATCAACAAGGTTTTTCAAGGGGATCAATTGATAGCAATCTACATACAAATATTGACAATAATAAATTGCTAATACTTGTTGTGTATGTTGATGATATCATTTTTTGAAGCAATGAAGAAGCTATGAGTTAGAATTTTTCTTCACTAATGTAGCAATAATTTGAAATGTCACTGCTTGGTGAGCTTACATATTTTCTTGGTCTACAAGTTCAACAAAATAAAGATGGTATTTTTATATCACAAACCAAATATCTCAAATAGATCTTGAAAAAATACAGAATGGAAGATTCTAAACCAGTATGTACGCCAATGGTAACAGGATGTAGTCTCAGCTCAAATGATGATTCAACAACAGTACATCAACCAACTTACAAATCCATGATTGGCAGTCTGCTTTATCTAACAGATACCTGACCAGACATCATGCATGCAGTAGGAATAGTTGGAAGATTCCAGGCAAATCCAAAGGAATCACACCTTCAAGCAGTCAAAAGGATTTTCAAATATCTTCAAGGGACACAAAATTTTGGTTTTTGGTATCCTAGAGATACAGATCTTACACTTCATGCATATATAGATGTAGATTGGGTAGGAAGAATTGATGACAGAAAAAGAACTAGTGGTGGTGCAGTCTATATGGGTTCCAGATTAGTGTCTTGGTTTAGCAAGAAACAAAGTTCAATTGCATTATCTACAGTTGAAGAAAAATATGTGGCTCCTACATCTTGCTGCACACAACTCCTTTGGATGATGCAAACAATGCAAGACATTCAGATCACATGTACTCCAACCATCTCCATTCTATGTGATAATACAGGTGCCATCAATATTTCAAAGAATCCAGTCATGCATTCCAAGACCAAGCACATACCCATCAAATATCACTTTCTGCGTGAACAAGTGCTTGAACAAAAGGTCAAATTGGAATATGTTCCCTCCAAAGAACAAGTTGCTGATATATTCACCAAACCACTGCCCAGAGAGACTTTTGAATATCTCAGATAGAAGCTTCGAGTAGTTGATGCATCATCCTGCTGTTAACACCTACCTGTTTCAGAGAAAGGTGGTTATACATGAGTTTCGTGAAGCATAGTCACGTTCATACATCGGTTTCTGTGTATATATTCGCTTATATGTTGGTTTGAAGAAAAGTAGTGGCCAAACTTAGGAAGAAAGGAGTCTTATATGGTTTAGGGGGAGCATATGCTTCTAATAATGCATTGTTAGCATTATCTTAGAAGATCTTGGCACATAATCACATAGTTGTTTTTTGTTTCAAGTGAAACAGGTTTAGGGGAGAACAAGGTTGTTGGACTGGAGGTTGATTAACAAATGTTGTTGATGATAGTTGCTGATGACTATCATGGTCTTGGTCTTTGTGATATATGTCATGTATATATTTTTATGAAAAGTTCATGAAACGACCTATTTTGTTACCCCATTATGCATGGGATGGATGTTGTAATGTTTTTGTTTTGACATGTATAAACAATTGGTATATCCCGACTTGGTTGCGAGATGGATGTATGTATGAGTCATTGGTGATAAGAAGGTCATTTATGATGTATTTATAGAGTCATGTTCTTCCTTTATAACATCTTTTTGTAGAACTTGCTTATATTCAGGGGGAGCATGGACTCGTTCATGAATCTCAATCAACACACTTCAGCATATTAGAGAATTCAGCATGTACTCAGGGGGAGCATGACCCTTTTCCCTTGATGACAAAAGGGGAGAGTGACTTGGGGTTGTCATCAAGTCCAAAGGGGGAGACTGTTGGCATTATGACTCATATTTGACATAGGTGTTTTCCTTGATCGCAAGTCACTGAGATGACAGATCACAGTTCAATAGGTTAACAACTCAGAGTTATAGATCAAACTTCACATAATGAGGAAAGAAAAGTATACGTAGGTTCACCTTGACAAAGTAGTGTATACATGCGGGTTAACAAACCAAAAGGCATGTATAACGTACACACGTAGTTTTACAGAAGGAAAGGCACGTATATGCTAGAAATATAAGTTTTGATTCGTGGTATTTGATCCATGGTATTGTTCCAAAGTATCTGCTCCGAAGTATTGATCCCAGGTATTTGGTCCAAGGTATTGGTCCTAAGTGGTTTTGGACCATGGTATTGAGAGAGACCTAACACTATATAAGGAGAAGAAGATCATTAGGCCAAGTTACTCAAGTATTGAATATATGATGATAAGCAAGATCTAGTGTACAGGTTATTGGGTTATGGTGCACAACTAGATCTGAACCAAGGATGAACCGTAGCGCTTGATGAAGGATAAGATCTAATGATGGGTGAAGACCTTAAGGCTTGAAGTGAAATCTGTATGCAGGTTCACTTTAGAAAAGGCGCGTATACACGTTGGTTCTACATATCAAAACAACGTATACATCTTAAGTTTGATTTGTAGATCTCTACACAGGTTCACCTTGAGAAAGGTGAGTATGCATGCAAGTTCGACACAGGGAAGTAGTGTATACATTGTCAAATATGTTTTAGCTACTTTTGTTTGTTATTAAAGTGTTCTGGGTTCTGGTTATTGTATTCTAGTTATAGCATTATGAAAGATCAGATTGAAGTGTTGTCAAAGTGGTTGATTGGTTCAGTTGTGAAAAGGAGATTGGTTGATGCAGATATATTTGATGATTGAATGATGTTATTGATGGATCCAGTCTGGAAATTTATGAAATGTGGTCCCTGAAAGAAAAGAGAATATTGTAGCCTTCTATAGGCCTGCACCTACGTACTAGTAAACTTATCAGCTAGTACAAGAGCTAGGGGGTTGTAGCTCCCTTCTAAGAGAAGTTGGAGAACGAGAGAAGGTTGTATCCTTCTTCAGGTAGAAGCCTGCATACTGGTATAAGTCTGCACTAGTGCAAAAATTGTAAGAAGAAGTTTCTTATTATTAAAGGAAGATAAAGACGATTATGTTAGGTGGTTTTTTCCCACAATGGGTTTCCACCTTATACCTTATGTTCATGTGTGTTATTGTCTGTTCTATTTTATTGCACCTGGTTACTGGTTATATGGTTTTGATGCACTAGTTGAAGATCAACATATGATGAATTAGTAGAATCTTCAGTTTGTAGTATATACGCTAGTCGTCTTAACCACAATTGCATATACACATGAGTTCCTCTAACTAAAGTAGTGTATATAAATCTGATTATGAGAATGAAAAGTTATTGACTTGCTAATACTGATTCACCCCCCCCCCCTAGTATTATTTGCAACAATATCACTATAGAAAGAAGGCCATTTTATAGAAGATCTTATGAGCAGGAGCTCATAAAATTTTCTTTCTTGGGGATTCTGATGCAAGTACATTAGACCGAGCACGTAAAAATGATAAGTTATTAAAGTTAGAACAAGAGCCTAGCATTGTGATGGATTGCTCACATGTCAAGGCTAGAACATTTTAAAATTTATTCGTGAAATTTTTTTGATATTCAGTTAAGATTTGTTAGGAATATCTAGTTAAAAGAAATGATGTTATAGTTAGTAGGTAGTTAGGGCTAAGGGAAATTGGTTCACATCCATGAACTCATTTCTTGGACAGTTGCTTTTAGTTTATGAAATGAGAAGGAACATTTTTGGGGGGCTGGAAGTTTTTGGGTTTGAGAGAGATGTACGTAATTTTTTTTCTCTCTATGAGATTGAAGTTAGCTAAACAAAATTTCTTAGACCAATGTTCTTTTTATCATAAAATCAAAATTTGTAAGTGTGTGTGAGATAGTTATTTGCATACGTGTTTGTGAGGTTTGTGAACCATAATATTAATATCTCGAGATTGAAATTGATTTGGTCTTTTAAATTGATGTGTGGAATGAGGAATTCATGCATTGTATTTTTTTTGTTATTTACATTTGAATGAGTACCTGGAGAATCACATTTCAGTTAATATTCTAATCAAGTGCTTTTGAATCCAATATTGTGTATTGGAAAGTGCCGTTTACATTACAGATTCAAGAATACAGAGCACTCTGTATCAAGGCAATAGGAGAAAGAAAATTCATAAGGGAAAACTGTCATCAAATTTTTGGGTCAATTTTTTATCCAAGGAAGACAAAATTTGAAATTCTAGCATCTAGGTTTTGTGCAGAGAAAGGTCTATTTTGTAACCTATGAGTGATTTTCCAGAAAGATATTTGGTTGGGGAGTTACGAAGGGAGCTTTAAACTGTGTTTTTACATACTGTGTGGCTAGGAAAAATGGTTTGTTGTTCCCCCTGTACCAGCGCTATGGTTTGTTGAGATAGCAATGATTTGTTGTTCCCCCTATACCAACAATGAGGTTTACTGAGATAGCAGCCATCAACCATGCTCCATCGTGGTTGCATTATGGAACTCGGTTCACGCATATGACTTTCCCATTTATTCTTCTGCAGTACCAAAATCATTTAAAATCACAATAGAAATCTATTGCATCCTTTCCTAAACCAAAATAGTCAGAATAATCCAATTAATCACAGTTTTAATCAAAACATTCATATACTTATCTAAAATCTTCTAGGAAATGTATTAAAGGCTTCTACATTCCTCCCAACCACGAACTAAGTTTCTCATTTAGTTCTCTCCAAGATCTACTCCTCTCTGCCTAGAAAACAATATAGGAACATTTTTCTAATTTCTCCTCCATAACCCTTTAGTAGTGTCTTGCGGGTTTTTTGGGTTCAGGTCCAATATTTCTCTCCCACTAGCCTTTCTTAAATAAATTTGTCTTCATCTCATGTGCTCTCTTTACACGGGATCCACCCCATGACATATATCTCCAATCATAAATTTCTTGGTGGTTTGTTCTTGCTGAAAGTTCAACTGAATGGAAAAAAAGATGATTTTCTTTTTTTGTTCCTGCCCATTCTTGTGCATAATTGATTCCAAATATTTTCTTAGTAGTCACGAGTCTAATTGCACATGATAGTCTTTAACATATTTTCAAAAATATTAAGACATAAAAACAAATTGTCATTTTATTTAATCAAAATAAATATTTACATCCTCACAACACGTCACTTGTCCCATTTAACTTTCCAAGAATACATTTAATATAAAAATCATAAAATAAATTTATCAAAAGTATTGCAAGTATCATGTTTCTCTTTTCTTTTTCATTTCCATATCATTTCCTGTATTTGTGTACACCAATCTCCTCAAAGATTATCAAATATTTTAACATTAACTAAAAATAAATATATATTGTATGTTCAACTTTCTTTCTTTCATGAATTATGGATTTTGTTATCTCAGATGATGCAAACATTTTTTTTGTACGGAGAACATTTTTTATTTAAAAAATAAAAATATATAATCATATTTTGAACAAATTTAACATATATTAATATGATATGTACACATTATTCATTATTCGTTTTAAACATTAACGTCTTATATAAATAACATAACATTGTAAGTGGTCTTCTCTCTCAAACAACCTTTCGCACAGAAAATTAATATAGCTTAAAACCTTCTCACTCTAGCTTCCTAAACTCACAATTTGGCTTATTAAGCTTTACATATGACATCTAATCCAAAATGTGGTTGGTCAAGTAATTATTTGAAATTCCAAGGAAATAATCATATTCATTTTTCTAAAGCTTTAATTCGAGAGAAAAAAACCAAAGAGAGGAGCAACTATGGAATAAATTATGTCACTCGTGACTTGGAGCTAAAACAATAGTGTATAGATTGAAAGTGTGGAGGAACTATTTTCTAAGAAGGAGGTTTGTTTTAAATTCAAATCATGGAAGGTTGAGGTATTTATTTGACCAACCTAAGCTAAATGCAAGACTGTTAGGTGGATTGCCACGATTAGTTAACTTTATTTTGAAATAAAATATATCAAAGACAAGGAAAACAAAGTGGTAGATGCACTTTGTAGGAGGGTGTAGGTGGCTCATGTGGTAGCCATCGGTACTTATGAGGTTGATCTTATGGAAAGGATTAGAGGCAATACATCAAGATGAGCATTATCATAAAGTGAAGGAATGCTTGCAACGAGAGCCAAAAGGAGCATTGAGTAAGACTTACTCACTCATAGATTAAGGTATGTTAAAATTCAAAGGTAGATGGCATATACCTTGTACGGGTGACTTGAAGAAGCTCATCTCTGATGAGTTTAATAAAACATTGTAATCCAATCATCTTGGCTATCAAAAAATGATAATAGCTATGAAAAATATGTAGTATTGGATGAGCATGAAAAAGGGTGTTTCTTGGTACATTGCTAAGTGCTTTGAGTGCCAGCAAGTGAAAGTGGAGTCTAAAAAGCCAATGAGATTTTTACAACCAATCCCTATCCTGAATGCAAGTGGGAATTCATTTACATGGATTTCATCACAACATTACCAAGGACATATAGAAAACATGATGCCATAGTGGTACTGGTGGAAAAGTTGAGTAAGGTAGCTCATTTTATAGTTGTTTAGTCCACCCACAAGGTAATGATATTGTTTAGATTTTCATGAAATAAATATTTAAATTGCATGGTGTATCCAAGAAGATAATCTCGGATAGGGATGCCAAATTCACCTCAATATTTTGGAAAGCACCACTTGTTGGATTTGGGACAGAGTTAGCATTTAGTACAACATATCATCCTCAAATAGGTGGATAGACTAAAAGAGTAAACATGGTACTAGAAGACATCCTATGAATGCATGTCATGCATAAACTTAAGAGGTGGGAATATTTTCTACCTTTGCTAGAATTTTCCTATAAAAATGGGTACCATGAATCATTAAAAATGAGTCCATTTGAGGCTCTATGTGGAATAACATGTAATACACCTATAAGCAAAAATGATCTAGTGAAAAGGGTGCATATTTGACCTAATATGTTGAAGGAAATGGAACAAGAAGAATTTTCTACTCAGAAGAACATGAAAATAGCTTAAAATAGGCAAAAGCGCTATGTAGATCAACAGAGAATGCATAAGGAATTTAAAGTGGGGGAACTTGTCTACTTATGTGTTAGACCAAGGAAGAGTTCATAGATAATTAGATCTTGTGGTATGTTAGCACCAAGATTTTGTGGACCATTTTAGATCATAGAAAGAGTGGCTAGTGGTTTACATACTAGCCTTGCCACTCACAATGAAAGCACATGATGTTTTCCATATTTATCTACTTAAAAAGTATGTACATGATGTTGATCATGTTGTTAATTGGGTTGTGATATAGGTGGAATCTAGGGGAGAATTCTAGCTAGAGCCAATGTGCATTTTGGATCAAAGGAAGATCATACTCTGGGATCAGGTAATTGAGTAGATCGAGGTGTAGTTGAGGAAATTTAGAATAGATGAAGCCACTTGGGAGATGGTTGATCATATGAGGGTATCATACCCATTTTTGTTTATGGTGTAATGAATGTGAAAAGAGTTGTGTATATAATGCTCATTGTAAAATTTTGTGTTTAGGTGTAGAACATTGAGGACGTTTTTCCTCTAAGTGGGTGGGGTTTGTGACAATTCTTTTTGTTAGCTCTCTTATAAATGTCACTATGAATCATAATTCATGTAAATAATGTGGAAATATAAATAATGATTGGCTAAAGGAGTGGACATGGATTCAGACATCCAAGGAGAAGTAGTTGCTTGTAAACCTAATCCAGTGCATTTATGTTATCACCTATCTCACTGATGGATTAATGGTATTTATGTTGCAATAATTGAATAAAAGTATAGGATATTATGTAGTAAATGACACATAAACCCATATAATCCTTGGCTCACAAGACATGTTTTGGAAGTCAACACATAAGGTGTGAAAGGGTGAAACCATTGGTGGTGGTAGGAAGAGAGAGGGAATGCTCAGAGACAAACACATCGAGCAAAGTTATGTAGAATCATATAAATAAAGCAGATACTCTTGGATGTGCAAGGGGAATTTTAAGAGAATTTGTTTAAAGAAAAGGTCGAAATCATAGTGTATGGACATGCTTGAAAGCATTCTGAGGAGTGTGGTGTAAAGCCAAAGGTTGTTTATAAGATAAAAGAACTATTACAAAACTACTTGCGAGGGTTCCCCATTACCCTCCTTTCACCCTGACAAAACCCCAACCAGAACATAATTACAATGTTGAAGTGGAGCCGAATTACATACCCGAAGTCCGTAGGCATTCGTTGTTGGCCTTGGTTCTTCACGTTCCGACATCCATCCACTCCACTGTAACACCACCCTTCTCCACTAGCTTTCTTTCTAACACTGCACGTCGAGTTACCTATCCTGCCAATATACCCCATCTTACCTCCAGTCCCGCCACCTTGCCCACCTCCCCAACATGCATTCATGTCAAGGGGTCACCGCACCCCTTGCCTTGAGCATGTGGGCGATGGCAGTATTAAAATCCCATATACCATTCATGACTACACCCAGGTTGTCCCAACTATTGTCCCACATCCCGATCGGGATAATATTTGTTCTATTATTTATGTCAAAGACATTTTAATGATAAGTGTATCTTCATGTGGTAAATACCATCGAGTTCTTTTATTAATTGTTGAGTGGAGTGAATAAGAAGTGAGGTAAGAGGATATGTTAGGTAGGTTTAATATATTTTAATAATTTTTCAAATTTTTATTATTTAATTAATGTTTTCTTTATATTTTATTTTTATTAATAGTTAAAAAATTTGTTTTGGTTATTTAATTTAATTATTAGTTAATTTGATTTGATTTTTTATTTTTTTATTTAATTTTTAATTTTAACTTATTATAATAATAATTGTAAATATTTTATTTAAAATTATTAATTTTTGAATTAGTATAATAGTTATTTTATTACAAGTTATAATAATCATTACAATAATATATCTGATGCAGGGCAAACATGAAAATAGAAGGAGTGATTTTTTATTATGAGAATACGAGAGAAAGTTATATAACGAGGGAGACATGAGGCGAAACTGACGAGAGGAGACGAGATCTAATTAGGGTCAGATTGACGATAACATTCAATGCTAACTAGGGATGATGCTCCCCTATGAAGGATCAAGAACGTATACCAAATGCCTTCACATTGACCATGGAGTCGGCTTATGAGGACAAGACAACTCAAGGACAAAACGTAAAGCAAAAGAAGGAAAGTATTTTCATATCAAAGTTCTGATTTATCAAAAACAAGAATGAAACAAGAGTTAGACATATGAGATCCACAACATGCAAAAATTAACAAGTTTAGCGAATATTGAAAAAATATTTGTTCATAATTTTCAGTTTATTGAGTAATTATAATACCGAGTTAGGGCACATGATCGTATTTTAGTATATGTCATTCTTCATAAGAGCATTCAACACTATAACAAGTCATACCTTTTTGTAGTTAATTATCAAGAAAATACATAAGTCATAGAACTAATTAAGATTCATAAGAGTGACTTCCATCTTTTAGTAAAGTTTTATTGAAACTAGGGAGACTAGTTGTCAGGGATTTTGGTTCCCCTTTGGTCACATGAAATGAGTTTCCAGAATCGTATGTCACTCCACTGCCAATGAGCGTCCATAGCCCCGATGTAGTCTTCCACTATCCTGAGATGAGGAACTCTTTGAACTCTTGTTTTACCCTTCATGTTAGAGATCTTGTTAAATATATTTAGCAAATATAACATTCACATCATGGGAGGATTATGCACTAGAGTTAGTCCAATATCACTGACCTTGCTCTGCTGCAAGTGAGTGTCCATAGCCCGGACGGAGATATCAACATACCCCATCGAAAGTTACCTCAACATAAGGAATGGGAGGATTACACACTAGATTTTAATCTAGCACCATTACTCTCCTACCAACGAGAATTCATAATTTTGATGGAGATACTAGCATGCCCCACACATGAAAACATCGGTTCCTATACCAAGGGTAGTATGGTGATAAGGGAAGCTCTCATGCATGGCTATAATGTAACTAGTCCTACCAAAGTTTCAATTATATTTTATGAAAGGCCAATCTTATGGTTATAGGTCTAGCTCTTATGACTCAAAGCAATCCCTTAGTATTTATGTGCAAATAGCATGAAAGAGAGTTGTGGTGAGCAATGTTAAACATGAAGAAGAAATTAAAGAAATTGAGATTTAATCCCTTTAAATATTGTTAACCCTAAAACATGATTTACAAACAAAGTCTTTAAATAAGTATTAAAAACTCGTCAATATAGTTCGTACTAAGAATTCATAGATGTGTATTCCTTTCTACTACGATCGCATAAAGACTCTTCAAGATGTAAAAACCTTCATCTTTATTGATTCTAAACCTAGTAAGAATAAAAGTTTTATTTATGTACATGGTTTACATACAATATGTTTCAATGACAATATTTATCAAAGAAATCGAAAATCCAATGTACCTAAACATAAATTTTATAATGACAAGCTTCTTAACATTGGGTTCCATTCTTAAGAAAAATTGTAGTATAGGAAGTGAAGAGTAAGATTTTTCAACTAACTCACATCATAGAAGAGAGTAGATACAAAAGCACATGAAATTGATGTTCTTTTAAAAACTTGATTCATCCATTCCTCCATAAAGTCATGATATCCCATTTGAAAATTTAAATGATCAATATTTTCAAGCATGAATTTTTTAACAATTATTTGATAAGAGGGATTCTTGTTGCTTTCTTAGACGGTGATAGAGTTAGTCCCACAAAATCCTTCAGATTCATGATTTAAAACATATAAAGAGTATTCTTCGAAATAGTCATCATGTTTCAAATCAAAGCTTGTAGTACTATGATCAAATTCCTTAGTACGTCGCAAAAGAGATTGTAAATGAAAATAATTATTTTCATTATATGATGCAACAACCTCAAATTTTGAATAAAAGTGTCATCATTAGAAACATGGGAAACTATGTTTTCCTCATTATAAGATTTATGTTCTAAAAACCATGAATTTAAATCATGATTATATTGTAGGATATTACATTGATTATAGCTATAATAACTAGGAGGATATGAAAGGAAATAATTGATACATTCAATTTCGTTTTCATTTATAAATTCATTTTCCTCATAGTTATCATAAACATGTTGCGAAGATATTGATTCAATTAAGTTATCATAGCCCTCATTCTAACATGTATTAAAAATATCTAAAGTATGTTCAAAACAAGAACTAAACTCGTGATCATATTGTAAGTCTACTTCATGACCCAATTCATCATCATATCGATTATAAATAGGAGGTTGGGAAAACTCAACATGAACATCAGATGAAGTTGAGTCAAAATAGTCAAAGATAAGTTCATGTAATAGTTTCCCTATGACATCCCAAAAAGGTTTTAGAATATGATCAATAGGTGGAAGAATCTCTTTGTTTATGAGTTGTTGTCGAGGATTTTCAAGAATACGTAACATAATGTCTGATTAGTTAGGTGTAGAATCAAATATTTCAAATGCAACCTCTCCTATATTACTATTATTATTATCATCCTCTAAGCATGAAATCAAAGATAGATTAGATCCAATAGGAGATATATAATATGAATATTTATTTAAGAATAAATGTGTTATATGATATCATATTAAAGAAAGAGAAATGTTTTGATCATGATATTCAAGATTTGAGAACACATCGTGTTCATTAATAAATGTCATAAAAGGTGATTTTTGAAGGTTTTCAAAAATAGATTCATTAACGTTTCCTTCTATTTCAAATTCATAACCCATTTGGGTTTCTTCATTGTTATCATCATATTGATTTTCAAGGTTATTATCATCATTATATTTGCAATATTCAAAGTCAGGTAATCCTATATGATACATACATTTATCATAGTCATGAAAGCTTGTATGAAAACCTTTGAGAGAGGAAATTGTACCAGGAGGGATACTTTTGTACCACTTTCGAGCATCGCCTTCAAAGGACATCATGAATAACTTCATTAGAACATCTTCATGGTGTATCCCCATCTTTGGAATGCACTTGTGGAAATCTCTAAGATGTTTTGTCAAATTTTCACCATCGGCATTTCGAAAATGGGGCAAGTAAGAATCCCATATTTCTATGTCTGGTGACTCATGTGGACAATCTGCAACATCAGAAAAATTCAAAGGAGCAAAATGTGAAGAAATCCTTGAAACCGTCATTGAAACAAAATCTACAATAAAACTAAATTAAGGAGTTGCGAGGTGAACAAATAAACAAGAAAGATTTACCTTAAACCCTATAAGGTGCATAAAATTGTAATCACGTCTACCAATGGGTCACATAATTTAACCATTAACTCAGTTACCAGAGGAAACAAATCTTTACAATTTGATCCCCAACAACGATGCTAAAATATATTAGTGCTCAAATTGTCTCAGTAACTGAGGACAACCAAAGACCACATTACTGAGGATCCTAGATCCTCTTGCTCTAGGTGATAAGGACTAACCTCCCTTTCATCACAGTGGGTATTCCCTGGTGATAATCAAAATTGAATATTCATTATAAAATAGTTTGAATTAAATATAGTTTCTAATTAAACAAATAAATATTGCAAGTTATTGGATAAGAAATGTTTTAAATAAAATATTTTTTTGGGGGGAAATGAGATGTTAGGTACATGTTGAAGAGTCTAGGGCAAAGTGGTGTAGTGTGATTCTTTGTTACTTTATAGCAATTTGTGGAGTATTTTCACTTTTCTTGTTAGCTTATTATTCTTCCTTTCTTATTAGTGCATATGTGTGTACTTCAGCAAATTGTTATCAAAACATAAAAACAATGACACAAGATGTTGGCTCTCTGCCAAGGCCAAAACGTCTCTACTTTTGAGAGGAAAACCCCTTAGTGAATTTCTCTTATTGAAGCTTCTATTGATCAATGCCAAACCCTAGACCCCTGACAAAGAGATCCTCCAAGCACAAGTCAAGTCTTCACTCCTTTCTACACCTTATACCCTTGCACTTCTTCTGGCACTTTGTCTTCCAACACTTCATCTTCCAATTATATTCCTTTCACCTTAGAGACATGGGATCCTTTGCTAGGCTTAGGAGTCCTTGGAGGCTTTATCTCTCACACAAACAAGGGACTATTAGCTATTGTCATCCCTTATTGCACCTCACACATGTGACTGTTTCTATCACTAGAAACAGTGCTTTATACTTCGGTTTTTTGCTTCCTTACTTCGCTTGAGATTCCTTCCATGCTGGAGTAGGAGGCCTTGTAGGACTACTTTCAGCTCCAAACAAAGTGAGATATGAAACTGTAATTTTACTATTGTGATAGCTGCAAGTTGTCCTTCATTTCCTCGCACGTGTGGCTATGTATGCCCTAGGAAACAGTCTCTTAACCTTCGTTGTTTTTCCTTCTTTATTCGTTGCACCTTATAGACATTGTTCCTCAGCTTACTTCATTTCTCCTTGTCTTCTATACTTCGTGGAATTCAGATCTCAAGTTGTGCATTGTCTTTGGAGTGGACAACCTCTATAAATAGAGGATTGTCACTCCATTTAAGCCGACTTGACTAATTTCATTTAGGCTAACTTGTCTTCTTAATTGTAGGCTAACTTTGAGGGTAGTTTGGTGGCTGACTTGTTAATAAAACTTCAGATAGTTTCCATGGTGTTATACAACATGCTTGAAGGAGCTTGTTAAAGGTGTTGTTGCCTAGGAGTAGACTTGACTTTGCTTGGAGGTTCCCCTTGACTTTAATATATATTTATACATATTGTAACATGCCTTTAAGGCCTTCAATATTTTCTTTTGACTATTTGACTCACCTATAGCACTTTGACATGTGCTAGACCTACTACAATGAGCAAGAAACTTATTGTGATATATTACAAAATAATATTTCTTTTCTTGAATAAGTAAAAATATCAAAAGTACATTTATGAAGACCGAACCTAGTTACACTTCCTTCAACATTACATAACTCGTGAAAATTTATTAAATAAAAACTTCATTAATGACAAATAAAGTCAATTAATATATATAATAATTCACAAAGGATAGCGAGAAATAAAAATAAATATTAAAGAAAAGAGACAAATTAAGGCACACTACTGTTAAATACATCTAATTGAACTATGTGGTTTAAATAACATAACATCAAGTATTATTATTATTTAACCTGTACAACAATTACAATAATTTAATTTAATAATTTCAAATAATAAATATTCTAGACTTATTAAGTTAAATGTAATATGTGAAACATTAGACACTCTGAACAAGTCAAATAATGGCTAATAATAGTAAAAACAAGAATAAAATAAATAATAAATAAAATTTAAAGAATTGGTTTTTATGGCATTTGAATTTATGGTGTACATAGCAACATGTACAAGATGGTTGTAATAATTAAAGTATTCTTCCTCAGAGATATCCTCCTCCACCATGCCAAAAAACTAGTGAAGAAACCCTTACATTCTCTTTTATATGTTTGGAAATTCATTTCCCATTTAGTTCTTGTGACTTCTCAAATGAAACCACATTAATAATAATTATGCTAACTAAATGTAATACATTTTCCATTATTTAAATGAATATTTACTCAAATCCTCCACTTTAAAAATCCTTTAAATAATATCTCTTACCTTAAAAAAAGATATAAATTAATTCTCAATTATAATAAACAAAATTAACTATAAAATTACCTTTAATAATATTTTCTTCATTATCTTAAGTCCATTATTAATGAAATTAGAACTCCAAACATAAGGCATAAGTCATGTTGGGTAATTCGAGTGGTTTAAATTATCAAACATGAATTGACATTCAATATTATTAAAAAGCACCAACTTTTATAAGGGGATTTTTGAAATTCGTTGGAGAAATTATGTTGCCACAAATATTTGTTCTATTATTTATGTTAATGGATTTATAATGACAAGTCTATCTTCATGCGGTAAATACCATTGAGTTCTTCTATTAATTGTTGAGTGGTGAGGTAAGAGGATATGTTAGGTTGGTTTAATGATTTTAATTTTTTTTGTTATTACTTATATTTTATTTTTTTATTAATAGTTAAAATTGGTGTTTTGGTATTTAATTTAATTATTGGTTAGGTTGATTTTATTTTTTATTTTTTTATTTATTATAATTTAAATGTAATTTGTAAGTGTATATTATTAATTTAAAATTTAAGATATTATTTTTTTATTTAATATAATACTGATTTTTTTACAAGTTATAATTTATTATTATAATAATATATTTGATGTAAAGTAAATATGAAAATTTATGGAACAATTTTTATTATGAGAATATGTGAGGAAGTTATATAGTGAGGTAGGCACAAAGTAAAACTGACAAAAGGAGTCAAGATATAATTGGAATCAAATTGGCGACAACATTTGGCTCCAACTAGAAATCATGCTCCCTTGCAGAGCATCAAGAAAGTAGATCAAATGCCTTCGCATTAGGCATCGAGTCGACTTATGAGGACAAGGAAAATCAAGGACAAAACATAAAGCAAAAGAAAATGAAACAAGAGTTAGACATATGAGATCCATAATATGCAAAAATTAAAGAGTTTAGTGCATATTCAAAAACAAATTGTTCATAATTTCATATGACTTGATA
This sequence comes from Pinus taeda, assembly GCA_000404065.3. NCBI lineage: Eukaryota > Viridiplantae > Streptophyta > Pinopsida > Pinales > Pinaceae > Pinus > Pinus taeda. The sequence goes on along the minus strand of APFE031418097.1, from coordinate 53,600 downwards.
CTTAGAGGGGATGAGTAGTTGATACACTATTGCAAATAGTACCTTGCAAGAGAATTCAAGATGAAAGACATGGGCTTGATGCATTACTTCCTTGGGCTAGAAGTATGACAGGGTGATGGTGAGTTGTTTGTGAGTCAGGGGAAGTATTCCTCTGAAATACGACAAAGATTTCATATGCAATACTACAAGCCTATGGGCACACCTCTAGCTAAAAACTAGAATAAGAAGCATGGTACCTTAAGAGAGGCACTAGATTCTACCATCTATAGACAACTTATGGGATCCTTGAAGTATCTGGTGAACACAAAGCCAGACATATGTTATGCAGTTAACCGGTTGATTCAAGCCATGGTGAAGCCTACCAAGCTGTAATGGAAGGCAACAAGACATGTGTTAAGATATCTTAAAACTACAACCGAGTATGGGTTATGGTACAGGAGGACAGAGGGAGTGTGTTAGGCCCTATAGTTATTCTATTTTTTACCAAAATACCCCTGCCTTAACCTATGTTTCACAAATCAAACAAGTCTCCATGAATACAATTTTAACTTTTCTTATGTTTCTTTGGGTATAATCGATATATGTTGCCTATCTATATTAAAAGGGTAAAATAGATTAATATTTTAATTAGAACCTTACCATCATGTTACCTAAAAAATCTCTTACAATGGTTGTCACTAATTTCAAGATCAGAGTGTTATGGTACACGAAGATCATGTCCTGAGATTCCTGCACTAATCTCGGTTCTTGCACTAAAGAAGGGAGACTACTATATTCGATGGTTTGACTGAGAATTTGATTGTGAGTTGTCAAGGAAGGAACCACACGATTATACTCTTAGTCTTCAACATAGTTTTGTTTATTGGCCTCCTGCAAATGGTTCAAGTAAACTAGAGTATGCAAGGGTTTTTATTTTCAGGAGTCAATTGGTACCAATATGTATTTTTCTGACTGGCTTGATATGGATGAGAGCATGTGTAAAATGCATATATATCAGTTACAAGAAAAGATAGGCTAGCAATACTATGGATAGTTTCTTGTGTCGATACTTTGAAGGCTTGTATTGCCACAACCTCCTTTGAAGTTAGATCTGTTATTACACTGAATGTATTGAGAAAAGACTTTTTGTTCACTAAAAGGAGCTTAATTTGTATCGCATAAGTTAATTTATTTTATGAAAGGGAAATAATTTGGTTGGCTAGGGCCCAGCCAACTCAACTTGTTCTCCCTCAAATCGTTTGTTGTGTGATATATTATGTCTTAACGCTGGTGTGTGCATGTGTGCATTTTCGACAGCTCATGTTGGGTGCATGTGAAATGGCAAGAAATCTTGTGCATTATTTGTGAGGAATGGTAATGAATCAGATCTAAGATTTATGATGATTTTTAAGAGTTATTTCTTGAATGAAATGTTTAGAAATCATGTGCATTGTTTATGAGAGCCAATAATGAGTAAGATCTGACAATGTATTTTTTTCATTTTCAAAGCTATTTCTTGAACCAAGTTTTAAACCCTAGCAAGTAGTTTTCTAATAGTTCTTTTATCTTATAATGAATCGAGACAAGGAGATTAGGTTGATGGTGAAAAAGACATGTTTCACGTTGAAGATTTAGTTTCACAACGGGAATATGCATATTTAAGTTTTTTTGGCACACATTGAATATCGCTCCATGTAAATGAATGATGAATGTTGATATTATGTTAAAAACCCTGAGGATCTATGGATGAAACTACATATTAGTGAGTAGGTTTACTCTCTTCTATAAAGTTTTATGATTTGAATGATACATAGTGTCACTGGTTCTGTGAAGCCCACGATAGCAACTCGGTTTCCTTGAGACTTTCAGTGGAGGAAAAAAGGTTCCTTTCTTATTAAATTATCATTCTAAGTTCCTTATTTTGGGTAACTTATACCATATTCTCACATAAACATATATTTCTTTTGAAAGAGGATATTGATTGAACAGGAGTATTGTATTATTGAATTTGGTTGGTGAGGTATTCTTTTGTCTTGTGTGCACAGGTGTGAAATATTTCATTTATGTTTGATAAAGTTTCTATTCCATGTCAAGATTTGATTTTCAGTCACAGAACAATGTGTGTTGAGACCGAGAATGCACTTTTAATTTGAACAAGCTTTTATTTCACACCATAATAGCTAGATTTCCACACATTGTCTTTAGTGCAAGAACAAAATATTTTGAGAATGCAAGAACAAAGTTTGTTTAAAGTACATGACCATAGTATTTTGAATGGTTCTTTAGAACAGGAACAAAGTTTTCATTTGATTGATTATGCCATTGAATTCTGAGTTCATTCGTTTTGATATGAAATATTTTTGAAAAGTCTCTAATTGTTATTTTGTGTGGAGATCTAGTTTCTGGAGTGGTTTTGGTGTTACTGTGTGAACAATGCAGGAATAAAAGTCAAGGATTTTAATTTAAGCCTCTTCTAACCTCATTAATTTAATTGTCGACATAGAGATAAGAGTTACAAAATTTGTCCAAAACCTTTGGCATTGATTATGCTATGCCTTGCAGTCTACGAGGCCATGGTTTGACAAGTAAATGTTGTGAATTGAATGTAAAATTCCACAAACCAACATTTTGGCACCGTTGTTGGGGAGGCATTGAAAGGAATTCTGGTAAAGTTTTGATTTTTTTTGTAGAGGTAAGTATGCTTCATTTTTTATTTGCAGTGTTCTTATATTTCTTGAAGGAATTTCCTTTGCATTAATTATGTGTTGTAGACATAGTTTTTTGAATTAGCTACAACATTTGGGTTTGAAATTATTTTTTCTAGAAACAATTTTAACAATTCTATTGATTATTTCTAGTTTAATTTCTTTCAAAATGCATGAATAGGAGAGGTAGTGGTCCAAAGCCCAAGAAGGGTAGACCAGATATTAATAAATCATAAAAAAAAAATCTCACGGTGAGCCTTCTGTTGTAGGCAAGAATTCCAAACAAATACAAACCAATCACACTAGTACCTTTCACCTAGACTCTGGAGACAGTAGTTCAGGAATCTCACAACTAGTTGAGGGGAAGAAGGAGACTATTGGGACTGAAAAAATAAATCTAAGACACAATCAACCTTCATAGTCTACGGGAAGTGGTCTATTTGGAAGAGGAAACATGATAGATAATGAAGAAGTGCATGGAGAAGGGACTAGTGAGAATCAACCACGAGAAGAAAAATCCACTTCTGGGTTTCCAATTGTGGACCCAAATGCAACTATTCAAATGAAAAGCATTCCACCTTTTGTTCTTCCAAGCTTTCACGGTAAGGTCCATGAAGATCCCGACTCATTTATTTTTGAGTTTGATATACTTTGTAGAAGTGATGACTATTCTTTGGATGCCTAGAAGCTAAACATTTTCCCCACCAGTATAAGAAAAGAGGTAATTGGTGAGGGTCATGCCTGTGACAGACCTTTAAGGTCCATCACCAATGTGACATATGGTGACGGTCTTTAAAAAAGAATTTTTGTAAGTGTATATAGTGTTGGTCTTTTAAGGTTTGTCACCAAATCCATTTTCAATGACACTTTTGGTGAGGGTCGTTAAAGGCTTGCCACTAATTCTCTCTTTGGTGACACTTTTGGTGAGGGTCGTTAAATGTGCATCACTAATTCTCTCTTTGGTGACACTTCTAGTGACGATATTTTATTGACCGTCACCAATGATATTTTTGGTTACTTCTGGTGATGGTCAATAAATGTTTGTCATGATTGATCATTCCGATGAGTTTTTTATAACACTTCATGCCTGTGATAGACCTTTAAGGTCCGTCGCCAATGTTGCTTATGGTGACGTTCTTTAAGAAATCAGTGTTGTATGTGTATATAGTGATGGTCCTTTGTCACCAAATCAATTTTCAATGACACTTTTGGTGAGGGTCGTTAAAGGCCTGTCACTAATTTTCTCTTTGGTGACAGTTTTGGTGAGGGTCGTTAAAGGCCCATCACTAATTCTCTTTTCAATGACACTTGAGGTGACGATATTTTATTGACCCTCACCAATGCTCTTTTTGGTTTCTTTTGGTGACAGTCAAAAAATGTTCGTCATCATTGGTCATTCCAATGAGTTTTTGATGAAGGTATGTACTTGTTACTATATTTTTTGTCAAAAAATAACGACTTAACACCATTGTTGTGGAGTCTTTTTTATTATGTGTCCAAGGTCATAGTGGTTATAATAGTTAGTCAATTTGTTAAGAATTAATTAGTGTGTATCATTTCCCTCAAGTCATAAGAATATAGTTTTCCTATGAGTCAACAAATGATTTGTTTCTATTAGCTTTATTATCTAGCAAATTTCCTTTAAATAAAGTTCCACTTGTGTGTGTAGGAACTATATTATTTAATACATAATCTGGCTCTATCAATTCTATAATTAGAGAGACCTAACATTCCTTGGCACCTCGCATGTCTTGGAACATCTTTGTACCTAGAACATCTTACCATGAGTAGGATGCCCAAGCACATGTTTGCATGCCCTAGCATAGCATAACACTACCCTATCACGTGTTGGCATGGACTATAACACCTTGGAAAAATACTGCATTGAAAAACATTAGAAGTTGGCACACATTGGCACTTGGCATGTATTGGAACATATTATAAGTGTGCCTAGCATGCCCCTTTTGAAAAAGATAATGTCCTGAATTATTAGCCCTCTTATGTGTTCATTTCCTTGCATTTTAGCTTGTTTATTCCTTTTTTTTCCTTGAAACTCCTTGACGCCTATTGGCATACTATGGAACCATGCACATCCTAGCATGTCTTAGCACCTGGAATGCCTTGCAACTATTTGGCACATGCTAGCACCCAAAAAATACCTAGCACACTTTAGCACTTGTTGATATTCCTTGATATTACCTGGCATGCCTTACTCGTGCTTAGGATACATTGTCACTCCATCCTTGGCATGACAGCTAGAACTCATTAACACTCCCTGATGCACCCTTATATTCATTCACTTCCATGCATTTTGACCTAGTTCTCCTTGTTTTGTCCTAGTACTCCCTAACACTCCTCAGCATGCATTGGCACTCTCTAGCACACCTTAGCACTCTTTGATATGATCTTCCACTTCATAGCATGCATCACACTCCCTGATGCACATTGGCACGTGTTGGCACTTGGCAAGTATTAGCATGTATGGCATGCGTTGAGATGACTTGGTATGGTTTGGCGTGGTTTACATTAAATTTATTTGAGATTAGTTATTGGAAACTAGATGAGAAGAAACAGAGGAAGATTTGGCACTTAGAATGCATTGACACTTGGTACTTGGCACCTACTAGAACGTAGTGTTGGTTTTCCTAGCATGACCCTCATGGAAAAGGTAAATTGATGACTTATTAACCCTATTATGTGCTCATTTACTTGTAGTTTAACTTGTTCCTCCCTTTTGTTCCATTGACAGCCCCTGGCATGCATTGTCACACCCTTGTACATCTTGGCCTGCCTTCGCACTTGACACGTCTTATCTTGTTTGACATTTCTTCGTACTATCTGGCACATGTTAGCATGCCCTAACACTCCCTAACACACCTTGGCAGTTATGACCTTACAACTAGAATTACATTTTTCCATGACTTGGGAACATTACATTCACTAGAACACCTTGGCACTCCCTAGTTTTCACGCCCTTTATTATCCTCCACAATGTCCCAGGCTAATGAGGAGATCGACGGAGGTAATCACAGACAAAGCTTTTAGTTTGGTAGCTAGTCCTACCAGACCAGATAAGGCTCACTCTATGAAATCACAATAAAGAGATGATTGGAATGTAAAGGATTTTAGGCTAGATAGCTAGGTTCAAGTGGGTTTTGGAAAATTTAGGGTTTTGTTGATGGATAAGGGAGAAAAACCAAGTAGCTAGGTCAGAGGATCAAAGTGTTACAACAAAAAGTACAAAAAGGAGAAAGGTAGCATTATTTTTGTGATGGATCTTAGGGTTTTTTGGTGTAGTGTAGTGTTTATAAGAAGGGAAAGGTATTAATGAGCATGAAACATGAATTCAGTAAGCAAGAAATAAAGTAACACATAATGAATTTTCCATCAAAATAAAGCTTTATGCAAAGAATTTTGTTTATAAAATGTAAGGAAAACCATTGAATAATTGATGAATGGAAAGAGAAGGTTAATATCTTTCATATAAAGCTATAGCAGAGAAAAAATAACATCACAATCTTACAACACATGAATTCCTAGATAATAGTTGCAAATTGTGTCCTTTGATTTCCAGAAAATGTCCAAGTGCAAGCTACAATAGTTCTCTCCTCTGAAATCCAAACTGTTCTATCACTAATAAACTTATACATAAAGACCAAAACAACATCTTCCCACTCTTAGGGGTTGAATCAATGACTCTAGGGATTGTTCCATGAAGTGTTCTAACCAAACCCTAATGTTTGGGGAAGTTAAAAACGACTTCTACAGTTAACTTTGACTCCAACCTCTCTCATAAATGAGGTCAAATTTACATCAAAACAAGTTATAAATAATAACCATCCATTATTTACATTTACTTTTAGCCCTCACATTCATCTACTTCACCCTTTTGACTTTTACTAGATTCAAACTAGGAATTATGAAAAATTACATAGTGAAAATTTTACAAAAATCTTAGAAATTTCCAGGTGAACAAAGAGCTATTGGAGGCCATTTTTGAGTGCCTTTATGAAGTTCAAATCTGTATCAAAAGCCTTTTCTTGAAATATGGTAGAGTGTACATGTAAAGAAAAACTATTTAATCTTCTATTATAAATGTAATTTACATATGCATGTACATGCACTCGTGGATAGTTATAAATCTAATAGGGAAAACTCAAAAGAAGAGACTTTAGAAGAGGTTAATTAAATACCAGACAGTTAAGCATTTGTGATTTTTGGCCTTCCTTTCTTGAGAAACAAATACGTCTCAGTGGAAAGGAAGGAGGTTTTGATTTTTTTTCCAACTTCCTGAGGAGGAAAAGAAGATAAAATTTGAACCAAGAAGAGCAATGAAGATTGCAGTCAGAGGAAAATTCTTGAGATGGGCTGGACCCAGTGGAATACCTCACATAGAACTACTTTGGACTAGATCGGTAGAGGTCTTGAGATGTGCAAAGCATCTCAGGCTAGGAAAAACTGTTCTGGTAGTTGGAAGCTTGGGGGTGTGGGCATGCCGAGGGGGGGCGAGGAATGCATACGTCATTGTCAATCCCATTGGAAGGGTGGAGGGTACTCTTCCTATTGAGTTATTCCTAAATTGATAACCAACGGATAAGTATAAGTATATTAGTCATTTTACCATGTTTATTTATTTTCTTGAATATAGACAGTAATCTATGTACATTGTATAATATGTTTGAGTTCGAGTTCAGTGTAGAAAGTGTGATTTTGTAAAGATGAAAGAAAATAGTGGTAGATATTGTAGTTGAAAACTAAGTAGGTTGTCAAGTAAGTATAATCATTAACTCTTTCTATTTTAATGGGTTTGTCCTAGTTGTCAAAGACTCAGTTAGTTTGGCCCTTAGGCTACAACCAAGGGCTAAACAATTTGGTATCTTGAAGAAATAAATTAAAAACCCTTGCGGGAGAAACTACCTAAGAAACTATAAATAATAGGGTAATGATTGATTATACTAAGTATGATATAAATACACCAGGAATAAAGAAACAGTAGAAAGGAAACTGTACTAGATACTAGAAACGTGAAAAGATAATGTGGTCACACACACAAACTTTGGCAAATAATCATAAAACTATATACAAAAACTCAGAAAATGTGAATACATCTGGAGATAATCATAACATACAAACAAGAATTTGGAAGATGTGAATAGATTTGAAAATAACCAATAGATATATATATATTATATATTATATATATATATATATATATAGGGATATTATAAATGTAACCAAATTTACTAGAAACTGAAGAGAAGCCATTTCTTGTTTTTTAACTGTGATTTCCATAATCATGCGAACTAAAATAGGAAATAGTTTGTGAACTAGTTGAATAAGAGAACTATAGTTCTATTGGGACCAAGAAGTCTTGCTTAACTTAACAAAATAGATTCAATAAAACCAAATAAGCAAGTCCTTAATATTTTAAAGGAGTAGCCAGATTCTTGTCTAATTCAACAAAAAAAAATGTAACAACAAATTGTGTATAGTGTCAACACAGAATCTATAATGAGACCTCAAATTTAGAGGGCTTGACTAGTGGTCATCCCTTTGAAAACATTTACACCTATCCAGTGAATGCAAAGACTCCGTCTAACCAAGCTACAAGGGCCAGCTGCGAATCAAGTAACTAAGATAATTGCCATGAAATTGCCTAATCAGTATTGGATCGACGAAAGAGGTTGAAACCACAAAAGCAATCCTTAATCGTCACTAGTGTCAAGGGGTACCTACAAGTGCAATGAATGGGTTAACTCCCTTTGCTTTGCACATAATTTTATATAGAAGCCTAGCAGGAACAAATTAAAAGTGGTACCTACAACATCCAACCGGATGGTGTCTCAGTTACAAATGGACACATGAAGTCGATAGGGTAAACAGTGAGAGAAACACAAACCTTGCAAATCTGAGAAAGAAATTGGGCATACATGTGTAGGAAGAGGTAGTCTATAGAATTCGTGATCTACAACAGTTATTACCCTTTAAAACCTTCATTATCCAGGGGAGAAGCTTATTAGACACTAATAATCACTGGATTACCTCCAACAGAGAAGGGCGTAACTCATTGCAGCTCACAAAGAAGGGTGCAGTTCATTGCGGCTCACAGAAGAACGCCGAACCTGTTACAAAGGGAACAAGATTAAAAAAAAGCAAGCCAGGATTGTGAAACCCTCCATTGTTTACATAATGACTAGCAAAGATACCTTACCGGCCTCATGCCCAAAGCTGTGACAATGAAACTGTGCAAATGCAGGTGCCAGGCTAACGAATCAGGGCACCAGTTGCAGAGCGATTTCACCATACCGATGGAAACACAATGACGAATGGGTTGAGGTTACAGGGAAGGGTAATACCCTAACTACTCATTTAAGTTGAACCGTTTATCCTCAATGAAATCGATGATGTAGGTCGGCCCAGGTGTCAAATGTAGAATGAAGCTTAAGAAGGTTCTTCCACTGCTGAGTTAATTTAATGGATGCCGACATTGAGTTATATAGTAGGTTATAAAAACCAAAACCCAATTCAAATGTTGTGTTCATCGAGCCAGGTTGTATCGGAGGTTAGCTTTACAGATTAAATCAAATAAAATAAGATAATCCTTACATGAATATGCATGGTAACTTTAAAAGGAAATCTTGGGTTGTTCAAAGAATAATTTTATTTTTTATTCTTTTACTTTATAAGAGTTACATATATGAGAATGACCCAAAGGGGTGTTACAGTTGGTTAGACCTTCCTAACGTTGTTGTTGAGGATTTTTCTAGAGGTGTGGAAGACGTTTGACTAGAAGTAGCTAACCTACTAGAAGATGTTAAGGGTTGCAATTTTGGATTTCCAGTTTGACTTGAAGATGCTCTACCTTGAGAGTAGGTATTTGACCCACTTGAACAAGAAATAGTGTTAGACCTTCCTGGATTAGCGTTGATTCGTGAAATTGGAGAACTAGAATTTCCCTAAAGCATTGTAAAAGAGTGAACTTAGCAAAAATAGGAAATACAATTTATTGATCATTACCCCTTGGGAAAACTAAAAGATACCCAGAGAATAATATGCTCCTAAATAAAATTTCCAAAACTTCCATGAGCACCAATAAAGAAAACATCCCTTCAACTATAATAGATACTCATGAAAATTTGCTTGAACTAAAGAGAAGAAGCTTGTGCTCCAATTGCTTGAACTAAACATAAGAAGCTTGTGCACCAAATATTAGGGATTCATGGAGACAAGTGATGTTGTAATTACCACACCTCTTGATAGTAGAAGAGAGAAAATTTGCATGAAAGTAATTTACCATAACTACACAAAGAATGAAATAAGGATAATGGAGAGAAAGATTTAGTAATAAAAAGTATAAGAAAATTATGAAGGTGCTTGAAGTCATGACACAGGATTGAGGACTCAGGAGGTGACCCACTCCAAAATGCTGAGGAAATGTTCAGTCAAATTCATGACAAATCAAAAAATTGAGTTCGTCCAGTTATGTGCTTCAACAGTTGACAATTTATAAAGCAGGGTTGGAGTGGCCCTCAATGAAAATATATATCATATAACTATATCGTCATTCTAAACTTATCTTTTGGATTTTTTTTATTATATAAAACTATTTTATTTATTCACCTTGATATTGATATTGAATAAAACTATTAATACTATGAGTATAGAAACTTGTATATCAAAGTATAAAATACAAAAAGCTTGTACATCAAAATATAAAATATGAAACAAAATGAGATAAAATGGAAATGTTTAATTAAGTGCATTATATTGACAAAGACAATAATTTTAGTGAAAATAATTAAATGATTAAATAAAAAGTAAATATAATGAACTTTTATTTTAAAATTAAAGACTAGTATGGTTTATAAATAATCTTGTAGACTCCCACCAGCGTTTTGTAAAGTTTTGAAAGAGATGTAATCAAATCCTTTAAGAGAAGGTGGGTTGATAGACAAGACATTCTCATAATTTCTTAACTTTTTGAAAAAATAATCTTGTAGACTCCCACCGGATTTTGTTAAAGTTTTGAAAGAAAATGTAATCAAATCATTTAAAAGTAGGTGGGTTGATAGACAAGACACTCTCATAATTTCTTAACGTTCTTAAAGTTTAAAGGACTATGTTGAATTGATAAGCAGTTTGATCAAATACCACCTAAGCATATTATATCTTTGTGGATTATTTTTCCCAACATTTTATTCAAGTAAATATAATAATCTATACTTTGTCAATTCAATTTGTAAATTGATAGAAAGGAATTGGAATAAAGGTGGAAATTGTAGAATAATTACAAGTCACTTTTATATGTTATTCATTGTGCAAATTATTAGTTTTGATAACATTAGTTTGCTCTACTCAAAAACAATCTTCCTTTTTCATTTCATATATTCTCATATACTTATCGAATTTTAGTTTTATTATGTTGAAAAATATATTTGAGAGTATAATTTTTTTATTTACATTGGAATTGAGAATGCTCTCGAGAAGGTAAAAAAGGTATGGTAGTGAGGAAGGTGCATGGAAATTCAATAATATTCTCCTTAAATCGCCAAAGTTAAAAAAGCGACAGTTCCGCCTCCTCATTCATAATAATGACAACAAGTGGGAATGGGAATTTTGAGTGAGACCCAACTTTTTGATTTTATTTTTCTAAGGCCTCCACTGGCAGCTGCGTGCGAAGGGAGGGTTTTTAAATCAAGTTACTTTCCTGCTATTGGAGACCGAATTTCTCTGAACGTCACTATGAAAATGAGGTGGACCAGAACTGCGAATTATTATAATTTTAATTAAAAAATATTAATAGTTGAATTAAAAATAAATATATTTAAGCTCTTTTCAAAAAAACTGAATTGATAGATAATCTTAACAGAATCCAACGTAATATATAATATATTTCGTTGTCGTCTGTCCCCACCCATAAAGGACCGTTCGGTCCATGGAGGGATGGACTTTTTCGTATATATTTTCTTTCAGGGCCCCTTGGCTCGTTTCTTTTTCGTATATATTTTCTTTCAAGACCCCTTGGATCTTTACTTTTATCCGCGGGAGGGAATAAATTAGTCGTCTTTTTGCTTTGGTATGTTTGCTTTTATTTTCTTTTACTGACATGATTTAATCCCAATAAAATTAATGAGGGCTTTCGCTAATTTTATGATTATACAACATTTGATTAACCTTATGGTTAAGATGACAAATATTTTTGCAATATTTATATTTTAAATATTGTATAAGTAAATTCTATAATAATAAGGTTTTTTTATATTATATTATTATTAATTCTTAGTTCATGTTACTGGTTTATCTCATGTCATTATGGTTTTTTTATTTTATTATTATTATTATATTATTATTATTATTTATAATAATTATAAATTTAAAGGATAAATTCTAAAACTCTTATGCATTATAAATTCAATGGAACAATATGAACAGACAAAAGGGAATAATATTATAAACTCAAGGTATAAAAACTTTAAGTTAAAATTTTTAAACCCTAAAATAAACATGGTTGACCATGGTTCATTTTCATATTTCGACAATCTTTATCTTGGATTTGTTTTGTCACAATGTGACATTGGACTATGGTTGATTTTAATATATAGAAAATCTTTGTCACAATGTGACATTGGACCATGTTTGGCCAAGATTATAAACCCAAGGGAATAATACTAAACCCAAAGATTAATATTATAAACCCAATATTATCAACCCAAGGTATATAAACCCTAAGAAAATTATTATAAACCCTAAAATAAATGTGGTTGACCATTGTTCATGTTCATATTAAGACAATCTTTGTCACAATGCGACGTTGAACTATGGTTGATTTTCATATTGAAAAAATTTATAACAATGTGACATTGCACCATAGTTGATTTTCAATTAAGAAAATCTTTGTCACAATGCCATGTTGGATTATACTTGACTAGAATTATAATCCCAAAAAATTAATATTATAAACCCAAAAAATTAATATTATAATCTTTTAGACAAAGCAAAATCTTCCTCAAACCGCAAAAAATAACCAAGCCTTAAGACAATGCCACATCTAAACTATTGGAAGAAGCCAAACCTGGAGACAAAGACAAAACTGGACTATTTGCTGAAACCAAACCCTAACATGACGCTAAAACTCTAATTAATGGACCAAACCAGACCTTACCTGTTAGCTCTTTAGATGCACTAGGTTTTCAAATATGTAATATAACTAAAATTTGTGTCCGCTATTCCATTTTGTGCTTCAAACTTTTGATAGTTTATAAAGCAGAGTTGGAATGGCCCCGAACACAGCCAAAAGTAAAGTATTACATAAGCCACGAGCTGGCTTCGCGAGTTAAAGGACTATGAAGAGATGGAATGCTTTTCTTTCATGCCCTCTCGTATCTTTACCTTTATGAGCGCACGGGAATAATTCAAACGTCTTTTGCTTTGGTGCGTTTGCTTTTATTTACTTTACATATGTGATTTAATCCAACTAAAATTAATGAAGGGCATTTTCGAATCCACTGTTTGAATTAATTATATAAATAATT
>APFE031418097.1:22045-33538 GCA_000404065.3 Pinus taeda | reverse complement strand
AAAAATTTTAATTATAAATTTCAAATTTCTACTCCCACATAGATTTCAAATAGGTTTCTAAACAACTTAAACAATATAATATTGTATAGAATATCGTTGAAGTTTTGTGATCGAATGATTGTCGGCTGTGGAATGGCCCGATAGTTAACCTCATCGGCGGGCTTGATGGCTTGGCATGCTACATCCATCATATTCAATGGTTTGTTTATGAGTCGAAGTCATAATTTTGAGGAGGGCATATTAAATTCATTTAACCTCTCAAGTTCATTTTTCAAATTTATGTGTAGTGGAGTAGTTATAGTGGGTGGTTGATTTTACAAATGAACCCGACAATAAGGATTAATTCTAATTTTGGTACTGGTCATCGAAACCCAATGAAGTATAAACCATCAAATCTAAAGTTCGTCAATGATCATTACTTTTCATTGGACCTGATGATATTATAACTCCAAACATAAGTCTTAAGTCACATTGGGTAATTCGAATGGTCTAAATCATCAAACATTCATTCACCCTCAATATTATTAAAAAGCACAAACTTTTATAAGGGGATTTTTAAAATTCTTTGGAGAAATTATGTTGCCACTAATATTTGTTCTATTATTTTATTTTTGTTAAGCTTGGCAGGTCCATTCCATTTTCTATTATAAAATAAGAAAATTTACACCACATAAATTAACTAGGTGGCTTCAACTTGCCCTGAAGGGAACCAAGTCTGTTGGTCACTCGTCGACATTGTAAGCCATCCAAAAACAATATTTCCTTAATCTTTCCAGCCAAGCTAGATATGTATCTATCTCATGTCCATACACTACATGACTATAAAAACTGATATTTGCAACATAGAAATTAAACGCTAACCGCATAAGAAAAAATTATGCATGGGTAAGGGTCTAATCCTTCTGATCCTCTGAGGCAGATGCAACGGGTGCTGGGTCCTTGGCGGATGCTCCTAGCATATCATAAAGCTCCAGTATGTAAGGGATATGGTGGTCGATTTTGTCGAGCCTAATATCCTATTTATGCAGCTGGAAGGGGATTTTTTCCATATCCTTCTTATAGTTCAGCATTCCCTGTAGTGTCACCGCCATATCCACGGAGATCTTCTCCATCGCCTTGCCTAATAAACTCTTTGTTAACTAGTACAAGTATAGGGTTTGCCTGAACTGTGTGATTATTCCATGGCTGTTACCTAGATTCGGGACTAGGGTCCTCTAGTTATCGATTTCTTCCTCTGTCTCACTTCCATGTTTTACCTCCTCTTCCCATTCTTCCAGCAAATTTCGGATTCCAGCATCCGTCCCTTCTTAGTAAGCCTCTGCTGATTTGGTGATGAGATTTTCTACTAAATTCCGACCATTACATGGTTCTAGAATCTCTAGCACTTTCTTTGCGAGCTGCAAGTGTGGCTGCGCCCCAAGCCCCCTACCAGCTACTCCCCCCACCACTTCCTATGAGCATCTAACCCTCATGCATTTCCTCGCCACAATCAAGCTCCCCCATGACCTTGTTTACAGAGCACGGAGCTTCGCAACCCCACAACAAGCAATTTCCCCCCAGCAGTCATGGGGTTTACCCGTTTGACAGAAGGTATGGAAGCAAAACCAGGCAATGGAAAGAAATTGCCTTCCCCATTGCCACCAGCAATTTTCTATCCCCCAAATTCTCTTACTAGTTGCCCTCCTTTCACCCTGACAAAACCCCAACTAGAACATTATTACAATGTTGAAGTGGAGTTGAATTACATACCCGAAGTCCATAGGCATTCGTCGTCGGCCTTGGTTCTTCATGTTTCGGCATCCTCCCACTGCACTGTTGCCACCCTTCTCCACTAGCCTTCTTTCTAACACTACACGTCGAGTTACCTATCTTGCCAATATACCCTGCCTTACCTCCAGTCCCGCCACATTGCCCACCTCCCCAACATGCATTCATGTCAAGGGGTCACCACACCCCTTACCTTGAGCATGTGGGCGATGGCAGTATGAAAATCCCAGGTACCATTCATAACTGCACCCAGGTTGTCCCAACTATCGTCCCGCATCCCGATCGGGATAATATTTGTTCTATTATTTATGTCAATGACATTTTAATGATAAGTGTATCTTCATGTGGTAAATACCATTGAGTTCTTTTATTAATCGTTGAGTGGAGTGAATAAGAAGTGAGGTAAGAGGATATGTTGGGTAGGTTTAATGATTTAAATATTTTCCAAATTTGTAATTATTAATTAATTATTTAATTATTTAATTAATGTTTTATTTATATTTTATTTTTTATTAATAGTTAAAATTGTGTTTTGGTATTTAATTACTAGTTAATTTGTTTTGATCTTTTTATTTTTTATTTAATTTTAATTTTAACTTGTTATAATAATAATTGTAATTATTTATTTAAAAGTAAGATATTAATTTTTTAATTAGTATAATAGTTATTTTATTACAAGTTATAATAATCATTACAATAATATATCTGATGCAGGGCAAACATGAAAATTGAAGGAGTGATTTTTTATTATGAGAATATGAGAGAAAGTTATATAACGAGGGAGACATGAAGCGAAACTGACAAAAGGAGCCAAGATCTAGTTAGGGTCAGATTGACGATAACATTCTGCGCTAACTAGGGATGATGCTCTCCTACGAAGGATCAAAAACGTATACCAAATGCCTTCATATTGGCCATGGAGTCGACTTATGAGGACAAGACAACTTAAGGAAAAAACGTAAAGCAAAAGAAGGAAAGTGTTTGCATCTCAAAGTTTTGATTTATCAAAAACAAGAATGAAACAAGAGTTAGACATATGAGATCCACAACATGCAAAAATTAACAAGTTGAGCGAATATTCAAAAAATATTTTGTCATAACTTTTAGTTTATTGAGTAATTGTAATACCGAGTTAGGGCACATGATTGTATTTTAGTATATGTCATTCTTCATAAGAGCGTTCAACACTATAACAAGTCATACCTTTTTGTAGTCAATTATCAAGAAAATACATAAGTCATAGAAATAATTAAGATTCATAAGAGTGACTTCCATTTTTTAGTAAAGTTTTATTGAAACTAGGGAGACTAGTTGTCAGGGATTTTGGTTCCCCTTTGGTCACATGAAATGAATTTCCAGAATCGTATGTCACTCCACTGCCAATGAGCGTCCATAGCCCCGATGTAGTCATCCACTATCCTGAGATTAGGAACTCTCTAAACTCTTGTTTTACCCTTCATGTTAGAGATCTTCATTAAATATATCTAGCAAATATAAAATTCACAGCATGGGAGGATTACGCACTGGAGTTAGTCCAATATCACTGACCTTGCTCTGCTGCAAGTGCGTGTCCATAGCCCCGACGAAGATATCAACACAGCCCATCAAAAGTTACCTCAACAAAAGGAATGGTATGATTACACACTAGATTTTAATCTAGCACCATTGGCCTTACTCTCCTACCAATGAGAATTTATAGTTTTGATGGAGATACCAGCATGCCCCACACAAGAAAACATCAGTTCCTATACCAAGGGTAGTATGGTGATAAGGGAAGGTCTCATGCATGGCTATAATGTAACTACTCCTACCAAAGCTTCAATTATATTTTATGAAAGCCCAATATTATGGTTATAGGCCTAGCTCTTATGCCTCAATGCAATCCCTTAGTATTTATGTGCAAATAGCATGAAAGAGAGTTGTGGTGAGCAATGTTAAACATGAAGAAGAAATTAAAGAAATTGAGATTTGATCCCTTTAAATATTGTTACCCCTTAAACATGATTTACAAACGAAGTCTTTAAATAAGTATTAAAAACTCGTTAATATAGTTCTTACTAAGAATTCATAGATGTGTATTCCATTCTACTACGATAGCATAAAGACTCTTCAAGATGCAAAAACCTTCATCTTTATTGATTCTAAACCTAGTAAGAATAAAAGTTTTATTTATGTACATGGTTTACATACAATATGTTTCAATGAAAATATTTATCAAAGAAATCGAAAATCCAGTGTAGCCAAACATAAATTTTATAATGACAATCTTCCTAACATTGGGCTCCATTCTTAACCAAAATTGTAGTATAGGAAGTAAAGAGTAAGATTTTTTAACTAACTCGCATCCTAGAAGAGAGTAGATATAAAAGCAAGATGAAATTGATGTTCTTTTAAAACTTGATTCATCCATTTCCCCACAAAGTCATGATATCCCATTTGAAAATTGAGATGATCAAGATTTTCAAGCATGAATTTTTTAACAATTATTTAATAAGAGGGATTCTTGTTTCTTTTTGAGATGGTGGTAGAGTTAGTCCCACAAAATCCTTCAGATTGATGATTTAAAACATATAAAGAGTATTCTTCAAAATAGTCATCATGTTTCAAATCAAAGCTTGTAGTACTATGATCAAATTCCTTATTACATCACAAAAGAGATTGTAAATGAAAATAATTATTGTCATTATATGATGCAACAACCTCAAATTTTGAATAAAACTATCATCATTAGAAACATGGGAAACTACGTTTTCCTCATTATAAGATTTAAGTTCTAAAAACCATGAATTTAAATCATGATTATATTGTAGGATATTACATCGGTTATAGCTATAATAACTAGGAGGATATGAAAGGAAATAGTTGATACATTCAATTTCGTTTTCATTTTTAAATTCATTTTCCTCATAGTTATCATAAACATGTTGTGAATATATTGATTCAATTAAGTTATAATAGCCCTCATTCTGACAAGTATTAAAAATATCTAAAGTATGTTCAAAACAAGAACTAAACTCGTGATCATATTGTAAGTCTACTTCATGACTCAATTCATCATCATATCGATCATAAACAGGAGGTTGGGAAAACTCAACATGAACACCAGGTGAAGTTGAGTCAAAATAGTCAAATATAAGTTCATGTAATAGTTTCCATGTGACATCCCAAAAAGTTTTAAGAATATGATCAATAGGTGGAAGAATCTCTTTGTTTATCAGTTGTTGTCAAGGATTTTCAAGAATACATAACATAATGTCTGATTAGTTGGGTGTAGAATCAAATATTTCTAATGCAACCTCTCCTATATTACTATTATTATTATCATCCTCTAAGCATGAAATCAAATATAGATTAGATCCACGAGGAGATATATAATATGAAGATTTATTTACAAATAAATTTGTTATATGATATCATATTAAAGAAAGAGAAATGTTTTGTTCATGATATTCAAGATTTGACAACACATCCTGTTCATTAATAAATGTCATAAAAGGTGATTTTTTAAGGTTTTCTAAAATAGATTCATTAATGTTTCCTTCTATTTCAAATTCATATTGGTTTTCAAGGTTATTATCATCATTATATTTGCAATAGTAAAAGTCAAGTAATCCTATAGGATACATACATTTATGATAGTCACGAAAACTTGTATGAAAACCTTTGAGAGAGGAAATTGTATCGGGAGGGATACTTTTGTACCACTTTCGAGCATCGCCTTCCAAGGACATCATGAACAACTTTATTAGAACATCTTCATGGTGTATCCCCATCTTTGGAATGCACTTTTGGAAATCTCTAAGATGTTGTGTCGGATTATCATCGTCGTCATTTCGAAAATGGGGTAGGTATGCATCCCATATTTCTATCTCTGGTGACTCATGTAGACAATCTGCAACATCAGAAAAATTCAAAGGAGCAAAATGTGAAGAAATCCATGAAACTGTCATTGAAACAAAATCTACAATAAAACTAAATTAAGGAGTTGCGAGGTGAACAAATAAACAAGAAAGATTTAGCTTAAACCCTATAAGGTGCATAAAATTGTAATCATGTCTACCAATGGGTCACATAATTAACCATTAACTCAGTTACCAAAGGAAACAAAATCTTTACAATTCGATCCCCGACAACAATGCGAAAATATGTTGGTGCTCAAATTGTCTCAGTAACTGAGAACAACCTGAGACCACATTACTGAGGATCCTAGATCCTCCCGCTCTAGGTGATAAGGACTAACCTCCCTTTCATCACAGTGGGTATTCCCTGGTGATAATCAAAATTGAATATTCGTTATAAAATAGTTTGAATTAAACATATTTTCTAATTAAACAAATAAATATTGCAGCTTATTGAATGAGAAGTGTTTTAAATAAAATGTTTTTTTTGGGGAAAATGAGATGTTAGGTACATGTTGAAGAATCTAGGGCAAAGTGGTGTAGTGTGATTCTTCGTTACTTGATAACAATTTGTGGAGTCTTTTTACTTTTCGTGTTAGCTTATTATTCTTCCTTTCTTATTATTGCATATGTGTGTACTTCAACAAATTGATATCAAAACATAAAAACAATAACACAAGATGTTGGCTCTCTGCCAAGGCCAAAACCTCTCTACTCTTGAGAGGAAAACCCCTTAGTGATTTTCTAAATTCACTATTATTTTGTGAACCTTGTCTGAAAACTCCTATATTTTCTAAATTCATTATTATTTTGTGAACCTTGTGAGGCTAACTTTCTAAATTTACGATTTTTATCACTTATATATATCTCTATGTCAAATTTAATTCCAAAAGTCTACTAAAAACTTGATCAAAACTTTAAAAGAGTAAATACCAAAAAAATTGTAATATAACGATACTAGCTCAATAAAAAAAATCATATTCTTTAAAATACTTTAACATAAATACAAAACAGGTCATAGAAATATTTATCTTCATATGCTATAAATCCACAAATGACTAATTGAATAAGTAATTATCAATGAGCATAGAGCATTTTCCAATTTGTTAAAACACTTTGAAAATATATTCATGACTTGAAAATATTTATCATCATACATATTAAATAATGAATAAATAATTATTAATCATTAAATTTTTGTACGTTGAACGTTTATCAAGGTCCCACTATTGTACTGTGGCAGCAAGTAAAGTATGTTTTCCCCGAAGACAAATGAAAGGCCCCACTGCCGAAATTCATTTCTCGGGACTTTGCTATTGCCGGGAAGTCACGAGGAACCAGCTTGTTTATTTCACACTTCTTTATCGATTTTGACAGTTCCTTTGACTTTTGGGCATGAGCATATGCCTTATTAAAAGAGAATATTTATTTAAATGTAAAATCATATAGGAGTTTTCAGCCAAAATAGAGTATGCAAGGGTTTATATTGTCAGGAGTCAGTTGGTAACAATATGTATTTTTGTGACTGGCTTGATATGGATGAGAGCATGTGTAAAATGTATATATATCAGTTACAAGAATAGATAGGCTAGGAATACTATGGATAGTTTCTTGTGTCGATACTTTGAAGGCTTGTATTGCCACAACCTTCTTTGAAGTTAGATTTGTTATTACACTGAATGTATTGAAAAAAGACTTTTTTGTTCACTAAAAGGAGCTTAATTTGTATCACATAAGTTAATTTATTTTATCAGAGGGAAACAATTTGGTTGGCTAGGGCCCAACCAACTCAACTTGTTCTCCCTCAAATCGTTTGTTGTGTGATATATTATGTGCTAAAGTTGGTGTGTGCATGTGTGCATTTTCGATTTCTCATGTTGGGTGCATGTGAAATAGCAAGAAACCTTGTGCATTATTTGTGAGGAATGGTAATGAATCAGATATGAGATTTATTATGATTTTTAAGAGTTATTTCTTGAATGAAATGTTTAGAAATCATGTGCATTGTTTATGAGAGCCAATAATGATTAAGATCTGACAATGTATTTTTTCATTTTCAAAGTTATTTCTTGAACCAAGTTGTAAACCCTAGCAAGTAGTTTTGTAATAGTTCTTTTATCTTATAACGAATCGAGGTAGGGAGATTAGGTTGATGGTGAAAAAGACATGTTTCACATTGAAGATTTAGTTTCACATCAGGAATATGCATATTTAAGTTTTTTTGGCACACATTGAATATCGCTCCAAGTAAATGAATGATGAATGTTGATATTGTGTTAAAAACCTTGAGGATCTCTGTATGGAACTACATATTAGTGAGTAGGTTTACTCTCTTCTATAAAGTTTTATGATTTGAATGATACATAGTGTCACTGGTTCTGTGAAGCCCAGGATAGCAACTCAGTTTCCTTGAGACTTTTAGTGGAGGAACAAACGTTCCTTTGTTATTAAATTATCATTCTAAGTTCTTTATTCTGGGTAACTTTTACCATATTATTGCATATTAAACATATATTTCTTTTGAAAGAGGGTATTGATTGAACATGAGCATTGTATTATTGAATTTGGTTGGTGATGTGTTCTTTTGTCTTGTGTGCACAGGTGTGAAATGTTTCATTTATGTTTGATAAAGTTTCTATTCCATGTCAAGATTTGATTTTTAGTCACATAACAATGTGTGTTGAGACCGAGAATGCACTTTTAATTTGAGCAAGCTTTTATTTCACACCATAAAAGTTAGATTTCCACACACAGTCTTTAGTGCAAGAACAAAATATTTTGAGAGTGCAAGAACAAAGTTTGTTTAAAGCATATGACCATAATATTTTGAATGGTTCTTTAGAACAGGAACAAAGTTTTCATTTGATTGATTATGCCATTGAATCCTAAGTTCATTTGTTTTGATATGAAATATTTTTGAAAAGTCTCTAATTGTTATTTTGTGTGGAGATCCAGTTTCTAGAGTGGTTTTGGTGTTACTGTGTGAACAATGCAGGAATAAAAGTCAAGGATTTTAATTTACGCCCTTTTTAACCTGATTAATTTAATTGTCGGGATAGAGATAGGAGTTACAAAATTTGTCCAAAACCTTTGGCATTGATTGTGCTATGTCTTGAAGTCTACGAGGCCCTGGTTTGACCAGTAAATGTTGTGAATTGAATGTAAAATTCCACCAACCAACATTTCGACACCATTGTTGTGGAGGCATTGAAAGGAATTCTGATAAAGTTTTGATTTTTTTTGTAGAGGTAAGAATGCTTTGTTTTTTATTTGCAGTGTGCTTATATTTCTTGAAGGAATTTCCTTTGCATTAATTATGTGTTGTAGACATATTTTTTTAAATTAGCTACAACATTTGGGTTTGAAATTATTTTTTCTAGCAAGAATTTTAAAAGTTCTATTGATTATTTCTGGTTTAATTTATTTTAAAATGCATGACTAGGAGAGTAGTGGTCCAAAGCCCAAGAAGGGCAGACCCAATATTGATAAATCATAAAAAATTCTCACAGTGACCCTTCTATTGTAGGTAATAATTCCAAGCAGATACACACCAATCACACTAGTACCTTTCACCTAGACTCTGGAGACATTGGTTCAAGAATCTCACAGCCAGTCGAGGGGAAGAAGGAGACTATTTGGACTGAAAAACTAAATCTGAGACACAATGAACTTTCATAGTCTACAGGAATTGGTCTGTTTGGAGGAGGAAAGATGATAGATAATGAAGGAGTGCACGGAGAAGGGACTGGCGAGAATCAACCACTAGAATAACAATCCACTTTTGGGTTTCCAATTATGGACCTAAATGCAACTGTTCAAATGAAAAGCATTCCACCTTCTGTTCTTCCATGCTTTCACGATAAGGTCCATGAAGATCGCGACTCTTTTATTTTTGAGTTTGATATACTTTGTAGAAGTGATGACTATTCTTTGGATTCCCATAAGTTAAACATTTTCCTCGCCACTACAAGAAAAGAGGTAATTGGTGAGGTTCATGCCTATGACGGACCTTTAACATCCATCACCAATGTGACATATGGTGACGGTCTTTAAAAAAGCATTGTTGTAAGTGTATATAGTGATGGTCCTTTAAGGTTTGTCACCAAATCCATTTTCAATGACACTTTTGGTGAGGGTTGTTAAAGGCTCATCACTAATTCTCTATTTGGTGACACTTTTGGTGAGGGTCATTAAATGCCCATTACTAATTCTCTCTTTGGTGACACTTCTAGTGACGATATTTTATTAACCGTCACCAATGATATTTTGGGTTACTTTTGGTGATGGTCAATAAATATTCGTCATCATTGATCATTCCAATGAGTTTTGTATAACACTTCATGCCTGTGACAGACCTTTAAGGTCTGTCACCAATGTCGTATACGGTGACGTTCTTTAAAAAATCAAATCCATAATGATGGTCCTTTAAGGTTTGTCACCAAATCCATTTTCAATGACACTTTTGCTGAGTGTCATTAAAGGCCCGTCACTAATTTACTCTTTGGTGACACTTTTGGTGAGGTTTGTTAAAGGCCCATCACTAATTCTCTTTTTCGTGACACTTCAGGTGACGATATTTTATTGACCCTCACCAATTCTCTTTCTTGTTACTTTTGGTAAAAGTCAAAAAATGTTTGTCATCATTGGTCGTTCCAATGAGTTTTTGATGAAGCTATGTACTTGTTACTATATTTTTTGTCAAAAAATAATGATTTAAGACCATTGTTGTGGAGTCTTTTTTATTATGTGTCCAAGGTCATAGTGGTTATAATAGTCAGTCAATTTGTTAAGAATTAGTGTGTATCATTTCCCTCAAGTCATAAGAATATAGATTTCCTATGAGTCAACACTTGATTCATTTCTATTAGGTTTATTATCTAGCAAATTTCCTTTAAATAAAGTTCCACTTGTGTGTGTAGGAACTATATTATTTAATACATAATCCAACTCTATCAATTCTATTAATGAAAGAGGCCTAACATTCCTTGGCACCTCGCATGTCTTGGAACATCTTTGTACCTAGAACATCTTGCCATGAGTAGGATGCCCAAGCACATGTTGGCATGCCCTAACATAGCATAACACTCCCCTATCACGTGTTGGCATGGACTAGAACACCTTGGAAAAATACTGCATTGAAAAACATTATAAGTTGGCACACATTGGCACTTGGCATGTATTGGAACATATTATAAGTGTGCCTAGCATGCCCCTTTTGAAAAATATAATGTCCTAACTTATTAACCATCTTATGTGTTCTTTTCCTTGCATTTTAGCTTTTTTATTCCTTTTTGTTCCTTGAAACTCCTTGACGCCTATTGGCATACTATGGCACCATGCACATCCTAGCATGTCTTAGCACCTGGAATGCCTTGGCACTATTTGGCACATGCTAGCACACCCCAAAATTACCTAGCACACTCTAGCACTTCTTGATATTCCCTGATATTATCTGGCATGCCTTACCCGTGCTTAACATACCTTGTCACTCTGTCCTTGGCATGACAACTAGCACTCATTAACACTCCCGGACGCACCCTTATATTCATTCACTTCCATGCATTTTGACCTAGTGCTCCCTTGTGTTGTCCTAGTACTCCCTAACACTCCTCAGCATGCATTGGCACTCTCTAGCACACCTTAGCACTCTTTGATATGCTCTTCCACTTCATAGAATGCATCACACTCCCTTATGCACATTGGCACATGGGCATGTTGATCCAGGTGGATATTGGTGGCCACCTGCCAAGTCCACCTGGACCCCCACCATTGTCTTTCTCAGCATTTTTAGTTTCCTTAATTGTAGCACAACTTACTATTTTTAGCA
>APFE031418082.1:5081-60738 GCA_000404065.3 Pinus taeda | reverse complement strand
ATCATTAGATGGTTACTTTTGTTGCAGCAATTTGATTTGATTATCGTTGACAATCCAGGTAAAGAAAATGTTGTTGCTAACTTCTTGTCTAGATTGGATTTACCTGTAGGTGAAGAAGGAACAGTGGATGACCAGATGCCAGATGAACATTTGTTTGCTATCTCAGTACTCTCTCCATGGTTTGTTGATATATCAAACTACTTGGTCTCAGCACAGTTCCCTCCGCATCTATCTATCCTCAAAGGAGAAGAGCAGAATCGTGAGGAAGAGTGCCCCATTCACTTGGATCGGGGGAAACCTGTTCAAACCTGGCCCCGATCAGATCTTGAGGCATTGTGTTAGGGAGGAGGAAGTCTTTGACATCCTCTTAACCTGCCACGATGGATCCTGTGGAGGCCATTTTGCAGCAAAGAGGATTGCCTTCAAAATTCTATAGGCAGGCTACTATTGGCCCACTCTTCATCAAGATGTCAAAAGATACATCAGCCAATGTGACCGATGCCAGAGGATGGGGAAACCGAATCCAAGGGATTAAATGCCTCTCCAACCTCAAGTGACCCTCGAGCCATTTGAGAAGTGGGGCATGGATTTTGTGGGTCCTATCAACACTCCTTCGAGGAAAAGGTCTTACATCATTGTGTGCATAGACTACCTGACAAAGTGGGAAGAAACCAAGGCAATCAAAGCAACGACAGAAGAAAAGGTGGCTGAGTTTTTAAGAGAAAACATCTTCTACAAATTTGGCTACCCAAGAGAGTTAGTCACCGATCAAGGAAGCCAATTCACCTCCAACTTAATTGAAGGCTTGCTCGCTCATCATAAGATCAAGCATAGGACTTCCACCCCATATCATCCTCAAGCAAATGGGCAGGTGGAAGTCACTAATAGAGCATTAGAAGGGATTTTGACTAAGGTGGTGAGCAGCAACAGAAAGGATTGGGCAGATCGCCTGGTTGAGGCCACTTGGGCCTACAACACCACTTGGAAGACCACAACCAATTTCACACCTTATGAGTTGGTCTACGGGAAGAGAGCTCTGTTGTCAATCGAGCTCGAGTACAACACATTGAGGATGGCAGCTCAGCTGGACCTAGATCTCAGCCATGCTCAACATGAAAGGTTATTGCAGCTGAATGGGTTAGATGAACACCGAATGCAGACCCTCCTCCACTCAGAAGTGATTCAACTTCAGAGGAAGATATGGCATGACTGGCACCTTAATGAAAAACAATTATAGCCAGGAGATTGGGCGCTTCTGTACGACTCCAGACATAAGGATTTCAAAGCGAAGCTGAGGACAAGATGGCTAGGATCATATACAGTGGAGAAGTGCAATGACAATGGTTTCATCCTTATCCGGACCATTGATGAAGAAGCCATCCCCATGCTCGTCAATGGGCATCGACTGAAGATCTATAGGAAACCCCTTTCGAGGCAGGAGTTCATCGAAACTGTGGAAAAATCAGTGCGAGTAATAGAGAAGAGTTCTGCCTCTGTTCCGGCCACACCTTGAGCATCATAAAAAAAAAAGGGAATAAAAAGATCCTTGGCTAGAAACCTCTCTGAGGCGCCCAAGGCAAATAGTAGGGGTGAAAACCTCATGGAGGTGCCCCTGTTGTCTATCAGAAAATAAAGAATTTGAATAAAAAGACCCTTGGGTGAAAACCTCTTTGAGGCGCCCAAGGCAGATAGTAGGGGTGAAAACCTCATGGAGGTGCCCCTACTATCTCTCTCTCTCAAAAAAAAAAAAAAAAAAAAAAAAAAAAAAAAAAGAGAAAAAGAAAAAGCAGAAAGAAACAAAGAAAAAAGAAGCAAGTTTAATCCCTGAAGAATTATTGCAGGTTGCAGGAATACAGTGCAAAAAGGAGGCCTCCCAAAACAAGGACAGGGGTCCATACCAAGTTACCAGGCATCGTCACATACACTCCCTCCATGGACACTCATTTTTTTCAGGATTTGGACACAATCTGGTCGAGGTTCAACCTTCTACAGGAAGTTTCAGGACTTTCTACAGGAAGTTATGCATTTCTACAGGAAAAATCCTGTAGAGCCTTTGGGAATGCAACCACTCTTTTCTTCCATCCTCCACTTGTTTCATTTCCTTCCACTGCCATTGCCACAATCTGGTTGAGTATTCCTGTAAGGTCATACAAGAGTTCTGTTTCCTCAGATTAAATTTTTTTTTTCCAAGTGACAAATCAAGCATACAGAGGCTCACACACTTTACCTGTCAAGGCTTCATCAGGACCCTTCATTCGTGAACGCAATCTTGATCGTTCAGCATGCATCCCAGGAGGAGAATCGGCTACAGGATGTCCTACAGGAATCCTATAGCAACTGATCCGGCTGGAGCACATACTATGGAGGCACCTGCAGCTCAAATCAAACGAAGTCGGCGCATGCAGCATTTACCACCAGAGGGCCGGGTCCCGAAGTCTTGTATCTAGCATCAGCGAATGAAAAAGGAGCTCTAGCGCCCGTGCACGAAACAACAGCAAGCAAATCCAACATTCCACGTCCCGAAGCCTGCAGAACACGTCCACAGCCACACAGGTAAGTGTCTAACCTTATTCGTCAAATTGCATGAACTATATTTTAAAATTTGCACGACTATGAAATGGGGGGATTGAACAAGTTTGGTGGCCAGTCAACTGGCCACCCACAGCCAGTTGGATGACCTTGTGGGATCCGAACGAACTCGATTATGCCTAAGAGACGGGCAGTTGACACATGGGAAGTGTCCAGTCGGGGAGAATCGATAGTGTGACAGAAATGGCGGTGGTGAATGGCAGAAGGAAGGATTTGGCGGTCAGAGACATGTCGAAGAATGATGGCTATGACATTGGCTAATGGATCGGCCTGGACAGCTCACCCCCATGCCATGAATAGCGTAGTAATTCAAATTGCTCAGCCGAATAACTCATGGTGAACCGCTGTCATTCGCACTTGCAACCGTTTTTGCAGCAGAGTACGCATCCTCCTCCTCTGCAGTTTGTTAGCCCAAGCTTTTCGGCCTGTTCCAACATCCTTCCGCGTCTCAGACTTGTCCAAAAGGACCGTGATTTCCTCCAGAAGCCGGAAAAACTTTCTACAGGAAGGAGCGCTACAAGAAACCCGGCATAACAAAGAAACCTGCACTGTCTACATCGAGGTTGGCAATTCTCAGAGAGGTAGGCCCGAACACACCATTCCCATGCACGATATTTCAAAAGGTGGTGAATTCGACGTGCTCGGGTAGGAAAAATTAAAAGCAAGTTTGTCTGTGAATCCAAAATAGCAGTTTACTTGTGGTTGCATGAAATTTTCTTCATTGGTTTGCGTCCAAGATTTTCTCCACGGGTCCTGAGGAAAATTCCTCCTGTAGAGAAGTTGAAACACTGTCAAGGCTAACCGGTGGGAGAAAAAAAATGTGAATTTTACATGATTATGTGTATGCTAGAAATTTAGCTCTGCACTCTGTTTAGGGAAACCCGAGTTGTCCTTCTGTACACAGGCAGTCAAATTTTAAAACCGGGGAATTGGTACGAAGTGGCCTGGAGATACTGTTTTCAACGTTCTGAGGAGGAAACACACATAGAATTCCCTTTCTGCTCAAAGTGCAAGCCAAAACAGAGTATTTTTCACCATGCCAGGAGGGTTTATCATAAAGGAACCCTCGGATTCTAAGAAACTACGAGAAACTCCTGAGGTGGTAAACTTATTTTCTCGTGTAAACTGGATGACCTTCTGTGACAAAATTCAAGGTCACGATGATGAAATAACAGAGGAATTCCTAAGGTCCCTGAAGCCTAAATCAAAGACACTAGCCACTGTAAACTTCAGAGGGTTGACCCTAAAGCTCACCCCACAACTCATTAGCAGAGTCACTGATCTACCAATGGGGGTACTGTGGGATAAAGAGGAGAGGAAATTGGGCCAAAAGGCTAAAAAGGAATTCTTCTTACCATAGGAAAAATTTTCAGAGGATAAGAATGGGGTCCAGAGAACTAGCCTACAGCCATTTTGGAGCGAAGTCAACCTTCAAATTATGAAATATATTACCTGTGAGGGGCGGTTCAGTATTGTATATGGTTATCACTTCCGTTTGCTAACTGAACTCAAGCACAAAATGGATTTTCCCATAGAACAAAAGTTGAGCATCCCCTACTTCCTCCTGTAATCCTTGATTGAGTGTGCCACAAAGCTGAGGGAAGGGACACCAGACCAGCTGGCCCATCATGGGCTTATCAAGCTCCTATTAGATGATGCACTCCATACCTACATTGTCCCTCTCTCCTGGGAGATTTTCGCAATATGTCTAAGGATGATGACATCCGAATTTTGGCCGAGGAACTCCCTCCAGCAGCGAGGAGAAGGAGCACATTGAGGTAGAAAAGAAAGCCAAGGGTCAGGAAACCCCGGGCAAACCACCAAAGCAAGGGTAGAAAGAGAAACGAGAGAAAGGCCAAGCTGCTGAGGCCAAAACAGTGGGTGGAAAAATGACACAAACACCCAAGGAGAAGAGATTGTAGAGCAGGGCAGAAAGGACTGAAAAATTCCAAGCAAGTGAAGGCACACCTAAAGCAGCTACAGCCAAGCTAAAGGAGAAGGCACCCCCAGCCAAGCAGGCCCAAACAATGCCAACTGATTCTACAGGAATCCAGAAGGCCATTTCTGCAGGAAGTCCAAAAACTGCTTCTACAGGAAGCCAGAAACCAGTCAGCACAGGACTTTCTACAGGAAGTCTGAAAAAAGGGCAAGGGAAGGAAGAATCTCCTGAGATTCTAGCTAGGGAGGCAGTAGCTGTGCTGGCCACCCTCAGCACATCTCCAAAGCAGAAAGAAAAGCGAAAGAGGGAGCCTTCCATGTATTTTAAGGCGAGAAGAAGCACGAGGATTAAAACTAGCAGACCAAAGGAGAAACAGTCCAAAGGACCAATTACAGTTGAAGAAACCCCATCCAAACAGAAGACATCCATCACATATGAGAGGGGAAGCCCGAAGACATCCACATGGAAAGAAAGGATGGAAAAATTGAACTCGAAGACCTCTCTACAGGATGCCAAGGCTGCTCTACAGGAAACATTGGCTAGGCTGAAGGAGACTAAAAAGATGGAGGAAAAAGTAGCCAAGTCATCACTGGAGGAAGAGAAGGCTAATACCATTATGGAACCAAGCCCCCAGCCCAGCCTGGGCTCTTATTATAACTTCTTAGAGGCCGGGAAAATCATTCCTCAAAAATTCACAGTGCCACTTTTCCTAGCACTAGAGGAAGAAAGAGTAAGGACCCACACTTGGATGAAGATCGCTAAATCCAAGGGGGTGGCAGATATAGGCCCTCTGGAGGAAAAGCTCAAGGAGGCCCAAAGAGAATTGGCAAGGGTACGGCATGTGGAGAGCTACCAGCAGGCCAAGCTACGAGAAGAGAATGAGCTGATTAGACAGCAGCTACAGTTAGAAGGACAGAGGAAAGAAGACAGGCCTTAGCTCTTGGGAGAACAATAGCAACAGGAGGAGGCAACGACAGCCAAAGACACCACAGAAGAGCCTCATAGAAGGGAAGGAATGCAATCTGAACTTGAGACACTAAACCGGCAACTACAGGAAAGAGAATTGCAAGCAGGCCTAGAGATACAGTCTCTAAAACAGCAGATACAAGAGAAGGAGGCCCAACTGGCATGCATGGCCAGTTGGGCAATGGAAGCTTTGTAATGTAGGCAGCCGGCCAAATCCTACGCCCTATACCTCAGGGATAAGTGGCTACAATTTCAGATCAACACTTTGGCACAGAGGGGTATCACTCAAATCCAAAACCCCCAACAATTCATGGCTTTATGTGACAGCAGTTTGTCAGAAGACAAGGCCAAGCTATCAGAGTTCTACCTTCATAATTTGGCCCTTCCCAACATGACCTCGTGGGACCCCAACATAGCAGTAGGGGACATGCAGCTTATGGCCATGACCTCATGGCTAAACCATGAAGAAAAGAGAGCGGCAGAGGTCATAAATGTCATGGACCGGGAACTACAGGAACCACTGCTGATTAGAGCAAAGCCAGAGGACCCCTCAGCATTGATATCCACCCACCAGCACCTAGCAACCGACTCTCAGGCCCTGTTAGAGTACATGGATCATCAGGCTCAGGCCATAGCACATTTTGAGGATATGGAGTGACTATTGGGGGACAACTGTGTTCATGCTTGCACCCGTAGGTGGAACACATTGTCCCACAGCCTCAAAATCAGGGAATACCACACCCCAACTAGAATGAGGGAGGCCTTGGCACGAGTGCCTCTCTACAAAAATTCTATGCAGAACCTTCAGGCCAGCTGGATACCCCTCAAGCTAAGTCCACCTTTGCTTTTGGGGTTGCTAGAAGGAGGCACAGAAGAAGAAGAGCATAAGCAGTGGGAAGAGGTGGAAAGGAAGGCCGGATTCCATGACAGTGAAGAAGATATTACTTCAGAAGCCTAGGATGTGAGGGAGGCATCAAGCAATTAAGGCGAGGATTGGCTAGTTGCTCAGGGATTAGCAACCCATTTAGCAGGGGGTGATGATGAGCCCCGAATCGGGTAACTTTTGGGCTCATTTTGCCTAATTCCTTGTTCATCCTCCATTTTTCATAGATTATTCGCTTTTTAGTATTTTAGTTCATTGAACGATAAGGGTGTCACTCTACCTAGGAGGCTAATACGTGGTTATTTCAGGTTTTTTGGACAAATGTTGGAGCAAAACCGAGCAATCATGGGCTAGGTGATAACCAAGCTTGAGGTGAGGATTCATAGGGGGGTTGTCTCTGACATTAAATGGCCCTTCCTCAGGATCTCCACCCTCAAATCCGAGCTCACAGGCCACCAAAACGGATCCTAAAGGCAGCCAAGCAAATTTTGGAAAAGGGACTATCTACTAGCAGTTGGGATAACCGAGTCCCTTGAATTTAGGAGGCCTGCTAGGCCCCTCGTGATGTATAAATAAGAATGCCTCAGCCTTTTTAGTTTACTTTTGAAACCATTGCATTTTTTGCACTATAGTGCTGTCACTTTCAGCTCGTTTTCTTGTAGCCATTGTGGCATAACTTTCGATTGATGACTATTTTTTGATAATGACAAGCAGTCCTATTTTGTATCAGCTCTGAGTTCTTTATAGGAGCCATAGCTCTTAGGGTTGGGCCCAACCTGAGAGCCAAGGCCTCCTTTATGTACTGTTATTTTTCCTTATGCATCGTTGTTTCTCCTTTTATGCATTTGCAAACTTATTTCTGTTAGGCAGATTAAATTGTGTTGATTAACTAGGTCACTGTTTATGGTTATAAAGGCTTCTGATGTTTAGATTAGGTTGGTAGGATATCAACAGAAAAAAAAAAGCTCCAGA
Organism: Pinus taeda; assembly: GCA_000404065.3. Classification (NCBI taxonomy): domain Eukaryota; kingdom Viridiplantae; phylum Streptophyta; class Pinopsida; order Pinales; family Pinaceae; genus Pinus; species Pinus taeda. The sequence continues at coordinate 53,389 of APFE031418082.1, read as the reverse complement.
AAAAGGCCAACAAGCACCTTTGGTTTCACCTCTCCCTCATAGGATCAGGGGCTGGGATTAAAGTAACCTTGCTGTCTCAAACAAAAACATTATTTTTGCTTTGCCATGCAATCACTAGTGTACGGGTTTCGTTTGCAGAAGTAGGTTACATGTTCAGATCTTTGAAATGTTTCATTGCATAGTTGATATATATGGTTCCCTTGCAAATAAAGCTGCTATTCATTCACTTTACTGTTATCTAGATCAGATTAGGTTGGTATAACTAGGACTTTGATTACTTGCAAGTCTTTATTGGTTCAATTTGAAATACACAGTGCAGAGCACCTCTACCACTTCTTCATCCACCCAAACTTCATCAGAACCATCTGTTCCATCTCCTAACTGGGTTTCTCGTCTCACGTTTTTCATCTTGCCCACGTAACCCTACCTTTTTGTGCAACCATTGTTTCAGCCTTCTTTGAGCCAATTCAGCCATCTACACCTTCTCCCAACTCCATCCACCAGTCCCTGGGCCACTTTAGACCCCTATCCTACCTCCATACCCATTCCTTCATCTTTCCTCACTCATCCACCCTCCAAAACCCCATTTTTAAACATCCTGTAGAAATTTCTGAACATCCTGTAGAAATTCCTGAACATCCTGTAGAACCCCTGCAGACTTCTTGTAGAAGCTCACAAATGAGGTTTCTTGATAGCCAAACTTTGTGAAACTCTCTGGAAGGGTGTTAGGGACTCCTTAGGCCCTCTCTGAACCTTCCCGACCTCTTCCAAGCATTTCTCCTCATTGATCCACCTCTGCACAGTCAAGAACAGTGAAACCCTATGCATGATAAATCTGACGACTTATTCAAAAATACAAAAAGATGTTTTCTTCAGATAAAGATAGTCTAGACACATGTATTTTACCTTCCCAAAAGTAATGACATCTCTTTCAGTAGCTTGCATTCTCTTCTTTGCATCAGTAGGACTAGCTGGTAGAATTAGGGTTTGCTAGGGTTTGTGCTTTCCTTCAATTTCTCAGTTTCTTTTCGTAAGCAGATTAGCTTCCTTCGAGATTAGCTTCCATCCATCAGTTAAAAAGCTTCTTCTCAAAGCTTATAGAAGTTGGCTTGAGCCCCTAGTAGACTTGTGCTAGCTGACCAAGCGACAACTGCGGGAAGAGCTAGTAATTGTGCATACAGCACCGTCGCTTCCAAGTTTGTTACGAACTACTGGGTTGATAAAAGTAAAGAAGGGAGTCCCAGGAGTTGCAACATTATTGCTGCAATACTGGAGCTCACCACCAAGTATGAAGGAGAATGAATATTTCCAAGTGAAGGAAAGGAAGTCATCAAAGAAGAGGTCTCTAAGGAGACCTAGGGTTTTTGCAGTTGCCGGAAAAGGAGCGAAGGAAAGTGCCATGAGTTGCTAGAAGAAGTGTGAAGTAAGAGATCAAGGTGAAATATAGGAGGAGGAATTAATTAAAGGACAAAAAGGAAGTTATAAAAGAGAGACTATGTCTTGTGCTTGGAGGATCTACTGGTCAAGGGTCGAGGGCTTGTCATTTGTCAATTGAAGCTTCAATAAGAGAAATTTGCAGAAGGGGTTTTCTCTTTAGGAAAGAGGTTTTTCCCTAGATGAGAGCCAACATCTTGTGTTCTTGTATCTTTTGTTTTGGTAACTGTTTGATGAAGTAATAGAACCCACTCTAATAATAACAAAGAATATTGTGCTAATAATAAAAGGTTAAAAGTACCTCACAAATAGTTATCATTGTCAGAAGAATATCATTCTACCTAGATGCCCTAGATTCTTCAACACAACCTAGTATGGGTTAGATATGTTTGAGGTGATGGTATTAAGTTAGTGGGTTATGCTAATGTGAATTCGGTCAATAATAAAATGGGCAGGAAAATCACTTAAGTGTTTTTATTAAGCATAGGATTAGGAGTGGTCTCTTGGTACAACAGGAAGCATAAGTGTGGCATTGAACTCTGTGGTACCAATGCCACACTTAGAGATGATAGTAATACACTATCGAAATCAAAGTTGCATCAGGCTATTTGAGAATCCAATGTTTCATGACATACCTAAGCATATAGACATCAGATATCACTTCATCAAGGATTGTGTACAACACATTATAGTTAAGCTATAGTATATACCTATAGATTAGTAGGTAAAAATCATTCTAATGAATGCCTTGGGGAAGGTGAGATTCAACTTCTTTAGAGATAAGGTGAGTGTTATGCAGAACACCTTCCTTTCTAAGAGGGAGTGTTACATTTTCTAGTCTCAAGTGGTGTCAATGAGGATAGAAACGCAGATGGATAAGTTATCTCCAATACCCATAAAATGTTTATAAGGAAAATTGTCTTAATTAGATTTAATTATCTAGTTTAACTATTTTCCTAAGTCTAACTTAAGAAAAGTGGTTAATTAATCAATATTAATTGAGACAAATAAATTATCCAAAATAGTTATTTGAAGAAGTCAAGATTATATTAGCCATTTATTGTAGTTATATCATGGTAATTGATTGTTAAATAAGAGATTATAAGAGGTGATCGATGGGTCCTTTGGAGATCATCCAGACAAGCAGATTTGTAGTGGTAACAAGGATAAAGTGATAACATGGAGGACACCAGTAGTGGGGTTTTAGTAGGAGAAATTGAGGAGATTCTATCTTTCAGATAAAAGGAAGGAGGCTTAATTATTTTTGTAGAGGGAGGATGATTCAGCTAGTGCGAATTTCCAATTTATCCTATGCGAGTTGTTGAAGGCTCATTTTTTATTACTAGTTTCTAGAATGATTTTTTGGAGGCAGTGAAAGTGGATTTCTAGAGTTACCGGAGGTAGAGAAATTCACTATATTTATATTTCGTGGGTAGTGTGAGCTTAAATAAGATTCATTGTGAATTTCTAGTGGGAAGTGTGAGTTCACGGAGGGAGTGTGAGTTGCATAGAAATGGGCCAAGATGGTTTGCAGAGGAAAACTATGGATTAGTTTGATTTGGTCAATGGAGATGAAAAAAAAATATATCGTTGGAGATTTTCTAGTAAGAGGTGAGCATTTTATGCAATCGTTGATTTTTTGAAGAATAAAAAACCCTCATCTACATAATTGGTTTTCTCCACACTGGGGTTTTTCTAGGGATAGTTTGTGTTTCTTTTTCCAAGGCACTTAAGATCAAGTTTGAGTCTAAGATCATGATCACAAACACACTCGAATTCCAAAACACTACTTATTTACACATCAAAATAACATAGAGCAATGAATCAACTAGTACACAAGAAAAATTTTCAACCCACAACTTGTTATATTACAAACATTAATAAAACAAAATTAGGGCTCATGTACCAAGGATCATGGCCATTACATACAACCCTAATATAAGACAAAACTAGGGCTTGGTGTCAACAAATATGACCACAAATATTTCCATGAAAAAGGTACGCTTGACCTACTAGTTGAAGGTGCACACAATAGTCCCTTCAGTCAACATACTCTGAACACAACTGAAAGTTACTTCACCTCCCCATCTGTTGATCATTGCAACTTTATAAAGCATGCATCTCCATCTCCTCAAACTACCACTATCAAACCTTCTGTTGCTCCAAGTGTGACTGAACTTTGGTCCTTACAATTTTTCCCACTAGCTTCTCTCTTACTCCACCAAGAGTGCCAACTCTTAGGGTCTTCACAAATGTCCTCTACTTGCCTCTACGCTACTCCAAAGAAGACCAAAATTAGTGCATGGAATATTCACTCTTATCACTTATTTTTCCATCAGGGAATAATCAAACCAACACTCAACAAGTTTCCCTCTTAACTAATTTTTGTTTCTCCCAAAAGGTCAATTTTTAGGGCACTGTGTTGAAAATGCAGTAAGAAATTCCTAATTTAATTTTCCCTTAATTAAATTAGGATAAATTTGAATTCCTATTTCAGTAAAATACTTGGAGGAATTTAAACGAGTGGATATGGCACTTATCACTCAGTTAAATTAGTTAATTCGATTTGGATACACTTGAGTTATGTAGTATACCTAGGGGGATAGTATGCAGTATAGAGGGAGTTACCCAAGGGAGTAATGTAATAATGGAATGGGCCATAGTAATAAATAAAGTGGTTAACTCGTATCATATAAGGGACCACAAGTAGTTAGCAATAATGTAATAAGCCCATGGTATTTGATAGATGGTATTGAGGGAACCATGGTAATGGCCCATGGTATTGTATGTATGAGGCCTATATAGAGGCTAGAGACTCCCTCTTGAGAGATTTCAAGGATTATTGTATGAACAGGCATATGGCTTGTGGAGTGTTCTCCTTCCTTAAGGAGTGAATGTATGGTGTTGCCTTACCTTAAGGGTTTGATCAATAAAGAAGAATTTATCTATATTTAGATCTTGTTATTCCCTTGGGTACCTCCCTCTATACCCCATACTATCTTACCATGGTTCCCTCAATACCATCTATCTAATACCATGGGCTTATTACATTATTGCTAACTACTTGTGGTCCCTTACATGATACGGGTTAACCACTTTATTTATTACTATGGCCCATTCCATTATTACATTATTCCCTTGGGTACCTCCCTCTATAACCCATACTATCCCCCAGGTATACTACAAGTTATGTTTAGTTATGATTGATTGCTAATTTCTAGCAATCTATTTCAGTTAATTTGAGTTATTGTGAATTTAACTAGTTCTAATTCATAGAGAACTAGTGGAGGGTCCAACAATGTGTTGTGTACCTCAATTATCAACTAGTTAACTCATTAATCAACCCAGAATAATTGATGCATGCAGATAAATCATGTTACCCTGATGGGATTGGAGTTCAAGGGCATTGTACTATCAGTTGTAGACAATTCCAAATTGTACAGGTTATGCATGTAGTCAGAGAAGGGCCTACAAGGATTACGTAGTTCTGGAGGGGGAATTTCCCTAATTAATAGGGGATAATTCCTAATTGAATAGTGAGAGGAAGTAGGGACTGGGGCAGGAAGGAATTTGGTTATGTATTGAACAGAGCTAGCTTGTGAAGTAGTGAGATAGATTATACTTGTGCAAAGGTTGCTAAAGCTTGAGAAAGCATTGTATTTCTTCTCTATTTTCTTACTAATGCAATACATATAGGAAGGGGTTTTTAGAAATTTCTTTCCTCTAGATAAATATATGAGCATATGTGATTGAATCTTGTCTCATGTTTATGTCATGATTTCTCATTCGTTTAAATTGCTTCCCTTGATGAGTAGAATATATTCAAGTCTTTTGTTTTAGTAAATTACATTAGTAGTTTTGAATATACAAGGAATTTATACATGATATCAGAGCAAGAATCACAATAGGAGAGAAGAATTCAAAATTGTATTTGTAGGAGAATTGAATTTGCAGGATCATTATTTAGAGCTATCATGATATCTTTCTATGGACTAAGACTTACGTATTCCCTTGAAGGTAGCTTGAATTATATTTCTTGGAAGGGAAGGATGGAGGCAATGTTGGAAGATAATGGGTTGAATGAATTCATAGATAATGATATCCTGAAGCCTCCAACATATGATGCTCAAGATATAGTAGAATGGAAGAAGTGTGTAGCAAAGGTGAGGAGGATCATATTGGAGGGAGTTCGAGATCATATTGCCTTGAATATCCACACGAAAGAGACTCCATATGAAATTTGGCAAGCCTTTATAGACTTTTTTAAGAACAACAATGACCACAAGAAGGTGGCACTTAAGGACAAGATTCAGAAGATCAAGATGGAAAAAGGCGACACAATACCACAATACCTGAGCAGGTTCACCCAATGTTAGGATTAACTTGGGAGTGTTGGTATTATGACTGTAGCAGATGATTTGGTAAGCCTATCACTTCTAGGTCTTCCTAAGAGTTGGCACAACTACCAGGATTTGGTAAATGGGAGGGAGAAGCTACCAAATTTGGAGTGATTGTGGTTCAACCTAGTGCAAGAAAAAATAAGTCAGAACACCAGAGATGGTACCTCATCCAAGCATGATGATGAGGAGAACCGTGACTTGGCTAGAAAGGAAAAGAAAGGGAAAGGGAAGAAATCCCATTCCAAATAAGAATCTGGTGAGGTGGGAAATAAGAAAGACTTGTCCAAAATCAAGTGCTTTCACTGTCATGAGTTGAGACACTATGCCATGTAGTGTCCACACAAGAAGGTAGGTAAGAATCCCTCAGGAGGTGCGGTAGGTGAAGCCTTGTTTCACTGTTCAAACTTGATTTCACCCTCATCGCTTGTATGGTAGGCATAATGATGGGTAGTGTGTGGTATATGGATAGTGGAGCCTCATTCCATATGATGGGAAACCAAGAATTCTTTAGTGACTTGGAGGAGAAGGACCTCCAGATGCACATTGATATAGGAGATAATTGATATAGGAGATAATAGAAGGTATAGTTCGACTGGTATAGGTACAATAACTTTTCAGAGGGAGTTTGTCTCCCCTCTCACATTAAAAGATTTCATGTATGTTATGAGTCTAAAGAATAATTTTGTTTCAGTTGCTATGTTGGAAGACCATCTCTACAATGTGATATTTAGCAAAGGGAAGGCTTTCCTTAGACACATCACTATGAGACAAGTGAGGTGGATTGGGGTTTGTGTGAAGAACCTCTACAAATTAGATGTAGAATATCGTGTGCCATTGAGCACAAAAGCAGAGAAGGTGCAGAGATGAGATATCAGTGAATTATGGCATGGAAGACTTGGCCATTTTCATCATGGTGCTTTGAATATCATGCAGTAGACTTCTACATGAATTCCCAAAGGAGCACTGCTATAGCTCCAAATCTCACTCTTGAGGTTTGTGAAGCTGCACTCATGGCCTAAGGCAACCCCTCCTTCCAGAACTGGTACCAAATTTAAAAAAGCAGTGTTTTTCCCTATACGCAACATTTCCCTAAGCTAAACACGTGTATACGCGGGTTTGTGTATACCCAACCCACGTATATGTATAAAAACACTTAAAAAAAATAAATCTCCTTAATTTCGGGTGGAGATCACGGGTTTTACTTGTTGATCACCTGTTAGTGCCCGTGGCCCAACTGTTCCCAACGAGTTCCCAACTAAATAACTACTTTGGGAGAAGTATAAAAAGGCTTCTATGGGAAGGCCAAAAGGAGGCCAAAAGGAGGAGAGAAGAGAGAGAAAGATTGCTATGCTGAGATTTCCCTGACCAGGTCTGAAGATCCTTGTGCCTTCTGCACTTCCCCCATTCTACAGGAAACCCTTGTTTCCTTGTGTGTGTTGATGATTTCATACTACTTGAGAGATCATGGAGTAAGTCATGGAAGGAGTTTGTTCCGCTTGGAGCCTGTGAAAGGACGACTCAGGTGAAATTATTCCTTTTCTGTACTTTCTTTGTCTATAATAAAAGAAACACATGTATTTGTTCCTGATATAAATCTTCTTCATGTTTTGATATTCATGTTATGATTCATATGTGATCGGTTGTTTAATTGCATAACTAACTACCTTTCCTTATAATATGAAGATGGTTTCTTTATGACGTTTAGTCCATATACTGCTGCACTTTCTTGAATTATTTGTTTTGCAGGTCAAAGGAGAAAAGGAACTCCAAGAAGGGTTTGGACCCTGGGAGGCTCTTCTCAAACGTAGGACCTCAGGTACACCCCCTATCGTAGAGTTTGCCTATAGTAGCACTATGATTGCATGGAACGTGTGTTTCTTTGCATAGATAATCTTCAGTCTGCTAGGGTATTCACCCAAGACCCTAGGGGAGTTTATCCCACAACAAGCACTAGAGCATCGAGATACATACAAAGGGTGTAATTTTTGGAAGTATACAAAAGCCACATTCAATGATCAGGAAAGTAAAGTGCAAGTAGTCATTGAAAGCGTTCACTATGATGTGTATGGAACTCTTTTGATAGCCTCCATTTCCAAGCATAGATATTATGTAATATTTGTATATTATTTCTCATGGAAGTGTTGGATATTCTTTATGCAGAATAAAGTCTATACATTCTCCAAGTTTGTTGAATTTAAAGCACTTTTTGAGAAAGATATTGGCAAGAAAGTGAAGGCTCTCGGGAGAAATAATGACAAAAAATATGTGTCGAATGAGTTTAAGAACTTTTGTACAAAAGAAGGAATTTGATGGGAGTTGACAACACCCCATAAACCACAGTAGAATGGGGTGGATGAGAGAAATAACAAAATTAATTTGGGAGCTAGACGGGCCATGTTGCATGACTAGAGCATATCGTTGCACTTATGGGCTGAAGTATGCAACACAAATATCTATTTCCAGAACAAGAGTCCTCATAGGATTCTTGGCATTAGTACACCAGAGGAAGATTTTTCAGGGAAGAAACTAGATGTGTCACACTCAAGATATTTGGATCATCAATTTACTGTCATCTTTCCAAGGACTAAAGGAAAAATCTAGAGCCTATAATTGAGTTGAGCATATTTATGGGGTACACTGAAACACCTCAAAACTATCATGTGTACTTTCCATATCTCAGCATGAAAGTTGTTAGGAGAGATGTGAATTTTTATGAGGAGAAGGAAATGAGGTGTTCTCTTGAGAGGGAGTTTCAATTGCATTCATATCAGGAGATTTTGGCTCCAAAAGAAGAACCTTAGGAAGTTATGGAGTAGCCACAAGTAGAGGAGAAGAGGGTGGAGACACCCATTCAAGGAGAGACATCTAGAGATGGAAGGAAGCACACTAGGGAAGATGACAGATTATTGCATGATGCTAGAGAGAATGTGGGAGCACCCACATCACAGCGTAGGAAGAGGAGATCACCAGATTGGTACATTGGCTACATAGCTTTGATGAATGAGCTTGTAGACTGATCCATCCTCATTAGAGGAATCAACACAACAAAAAGTATGGGTTACCTAGAGGGGGGTTACCTGCACCCCTCAAACCCACTGTGACCCCCCCTACTACGCAATCGGCACAACAAAGGGGGGGCTCCACTCCCCCTCTAACCCTTCAGTTAACTACGTGGGCTAGTCATGGAAAGAATATAACACAACCCAACATTCTCCCACTTGTTGTTTTCTTTCCACAGGGGGCCACAAGAGAGCTTAGTCATTTATCCAGCCCTACAATGTCCATTGTTTCTCTACACCAAGAAAACTTCTCAGAGCTCATAGATTTTGTCAATGCTTCTGCACTATTCTTTAAAGTGTCCACCTTTACCAACAACACCTTTTTTGTCTTCTATCATATCCCTCACAAAGTGATATTGAACATCAATATGCTTTGTCTTTAAATGATATGCAGGGTTATTTGCCAAGAAAATTGCACTTTGGCTATCACATTCTATCCTTATAGCTCCCTGTACTAACCCCATACTTGAACACAATCTCTAGAACCAAACTGCTTCCTTGCTTGCATGAGTGGCTGCCATGTATTCTGCCTCTGTAGTTGATAGAGCCACTACAGATTGTTTCTTACTCATCTAATTGACTTCATCTTCAAATAGGTTAAATACATATCCACTTGTAGATATTCTCTGATCCAGATCTCCAGCCCAGTCTCCATCAACAAAGCCATGAATATCCAAAACTCTGTCCAATCCTGGTCTTCCTTGGTGGCACAAACCATAATCACTAGTGCAACACAAATACTTGAAAACTCGCTTCACTGTTGTCCAGTGCTCCTTCCCTAGTTTTGACATAAACCCACTCAATACTTCCACTGCATGTGCAATGTCTGGTCTAGTACAGACCATTGCATACATCAGGCTATCGACTGCACTTGCATATGGAACATGGGACATGTCCTCTTCCTCTTCTTGTGTCTTAGGACACTATTCAACATATATCCTCACACCTACAGGAATAGGAACCTTCACCGGATTACTATCATGCATATTAAACCTCTGTAGTATTGTCTTGACATACTTCCTCTGGTTTAACCAGAGCTTCTTCTTTTCCTGATCTCTTTTAATTTCCATGCCCAAAATATAGTTTGCATCACCAGGATCCTTCATGTCGAATTTGGAGGACAATTGGGTCTTCAAATCCTGGATAATTTCTTTATCATTTCCAACCAACAACATATCATCCACATACAAGACCAGATAAATAATCCGGTCACCAATTAATTTAAAATACACACAGTGATCTTCTTTCCTTCTGGTGAAGCCAAGTCCCCATATAAATGTATCAAATTTTTTATACCACATCCTTGGTGATTGTTTTAACCCATACAGAGACTTCTTTAACTTGCATACCATTTATTTCTTACCCTTCACCACAAAACCTTTAGGTTACTTCATGTATATCTCCTCTTCCAGATCCCCATGAAGAAATGTTGTCTTCACATCCATCTTTTCCACCTCAAAATCAAAAGCAGCAACAACAAATAAAATTAATCTAATAGAAGCTACCTTGGCAACAAGAGAAAAAATATCACCAAAATCAATTCCTAGCACCTGGGAATAACCTTTTTCTACCAACTGAGCTTCGTATTTCTCCACCTTTCCTCCTGCATTTTCTTCTTCTTGAACACCCATTTGTTGCCAATGGGTTTCCTTCCAGCCAGCAACTCCACCAGATCCCAAGCCTCATTTTTGTGCAAGATGCCATTTCATCAACCATGGCCTCTTTCCAGAGTTTTCCATCCTCTGAATCCACTGCTTCCTTCACAGTTCTGGGATCATCATCAGTAACAGACAAAGCAAAGTTTGAACAGAAAGCAGATGGACTATACCTTTCTGGCTGCCTTCTTTCTCGAGCTGATCTTCTCATGGCCGGAGTTTGTGGCTCTTCATCTTCTGATTCCTCCTCTGCTACAGAGTCTGATTCTTCCTCCTTTAGTTCAAACTCTATCTTCAAAGGTTCCTTTGGTTGGACTTCATGTTTAATAACATCTTTCACCTCTCTGAACACCACATCTCGACTGTACACAACCTTCCTTGTTACTGGGTTCCAAAGCTTATAACCCTTTAAACCATCCTTATACCCAATAAAGATGCACTTTTCATATTTACTATCCACCTTGGTTCGTTTCTCCTTTGGAACATGTACATATGCATCACATCCAAATACCCTCAGATGTGAAAGAGAGGGTTTCTTACCAGTCCATACTTCTTGTGGAGTCTTATCCTCCAACGCTGATGAAGGTGACCTATTGACCAAGTAACACGCAGTATCCACCGCCTCTGCCCAGAATTCATGTCCTAACCCGGCACCACTGAGCATGCTTCTTGCCCTTTCCATCAACGTCTTGTTCATTCTTTCTGCGACTCCATTTTTCTGAGGTGTATATGGAGTAGTATCCTGCCATGCTATACCACACTTCTTACAAAATTCTTCAAATTCCTTGCTACAGAATTCTCCACCATTATCTTTCCTCAGTACCTTTATCTTCTTCTCTGTCTGATTTTCCACCAGAGCCTTAAATTCTTTAAACCTGTCAAAGACTTCAGATTTCTTCTTAAGGAAATATATCCATGTATTCCTTGAGAAGTCATCTATAAATGATACATAGTACACAGACTTACCCAGTGATGGAACTTTCACAGGTCCAAACACATCACTGTGCACAAGCTCTAATATTTGTTTCGTCCTCTTACCACCAGAGGGGAAACTCACCCGATTCTGCTTCCCATATACACAATTTTCACAGAAATCAAAATCCAGAGAGCTATTACTCATACCTTCTACCATACCTTTACCATGAAGTATTCGAAGGCCCTTCTCTCCAATATGTCCAAGCCTTTGATGCCACAACATGGTCTTCTCTCCAGAGACCACTGGATTTTCTGCTCCATTTTCAGGAACCATAGAACTATTGCACCCGTCAACAACAGTGCTACCTTGCAGCTTGTACAGAGTTCCAATCCAAACTCCCGCATCAATACCAGTGCTCCTCGAACCATCTTGTAGGTATCCTTCTCGAACACTGTCTTTACACCTGCATCATCCAACTTGCTTACAGAAATTAGATTTTTGGCCAATGCAGGAATATGCAGAACACCCGGAAGGGTTCTAACCCTTCCACCTTGCAACTTAAACTTTACTTTTCCGCGACCAATGATTCTAGCCTTCCTATCATCTCCTAAGAAGACATCACCACCATCGTATTTCTCATACTCGCAGAACCACTCTCTATGGGGAGTGAAGTGAAAGGATGCACCTGAGTCAATCAACCATGCCTCATGATCTACATGTGTACTGAAGAAGCCAAGTACACATCCCCACCTTCATCTAAGGTGGTTTTCGCCTCTGCAGAAGGAGCATCATCAGATCCATTTCCTTTATCAGGAGCTTTAGATTTACACTCCCTTCTGAAGTGCCCTTCCTTTCCGCATTTCCAGCACACCACTTTTGTAGGTTTTCCTAGAGATTTAGATCTCCCTCTAGATTTAGATCTCCCACTCGATGACTTATTTTTGTTTCTGTTCTGGGACCGTCCTCGTACAGACAAGGCATCACCATTCTGGTTGTCCATATTTTTCCGTCTCATCTCCTCCATCAGCAAGGCTGAGACTATTTCATCAAACTGCAAAGCAGTTGCATTGCTACTATTGCAATAACCAGACTATCCCACGAATCTGGTAGAGAACACAACAAACTGATGCACTTATCTTCATTTGAAATTTTAATATCAACAGATAATAACTGACTTACCACAGTATTAAACGCATTTAGATGCTCTGTCACCGAGTCTCCATCTTTCATCCTCAGGTTATACAGCTTTTTCCGCAGGAATGGTTTATTCACCAGAGACTTAGATTGGTACAAAGTCCCTAACTTGTCCCAAAGAGCCTTCGCCGTAGCTTCCCCTGATACATTCAACAATACTGAATCTGAGACACACAATCGTATTGTGCTCTTTGCCTTCTGATCCAGCTTCTTCCATTCTTCATCGGTCACTCCCGTTGGTTTAGTACCCAGATTACCGCGATCCACTGATCTTTATCCACCAACAGATCCTCCATCTTGAGTTTCCACAACTCAAAACTCTGACCATTGAACTTCTCAATCTCTATCTTTCCACTGCTCGCCATCTTCTTTCACCACTAGAATCGATCTCGCAGATCTCCACTGAACAGGGTCTACCACAGGCCCGAGCGAAACCCCTCAGTAACAAAGGCGTCCCCTTGAAGCCAAAACAGCTCTGATACCAAATGTAGGTTTTAACCCCGTACAGAAATTACCTGCATACGAATTCTAAATCACAGAAAAAATAAAATGCGAGAGCATAACACATAAAACACATATACACAGAGATTTCCCACTGGATCTCAAAACTGAGACTACCAGCTTGATTTTTCATTATATTCCTTTCAATGTTACAATACATATTTATACATGCCGTAGCATCCAATACCATGGACCGAAATCCATCGCATCCAAAACCATGGACCGAAAAACCATAGGTAGGTTTTCCCAACCTAATATAGTGTCCAAAAAAATTGGTTTTGGATGGAAATAATATAACACAACCCAACAAGAATATTGGTTTCAAGGAAGGTTATGATAACAGTGTCAGTGGCTTGCCTTGAAGGTATGGCCTCTATCCAGTTTGTGAAATAGTTTGTGGCAGTAACGATCCATTTGTGTTGGGAAGAAGAGGGTGGGTGAATTTCACCAATGAAGTCTAAAACCCCTTGCTGAAAAGGCATTTCAGCAGAGACTGGCTTGAGGGGTAAAGGTACAAGTTTTTTCTTTCCCTCAAAATTTTGACATTTGTGACAGGAGGTCACATATTTCTTGACATCAGAAAACAAGGTAGGCTAGTAGAAACCATCTCTAAGAATTTTATCTGTAGTAGTCTTCCTGTAAAGGTGTCCTCCGCAATCACTTGCACGAAAATCTTGTAAAACTCTTTCAGATTCATTTTTTAATAGGCAATTAAGAAGAATGCCTTCATGATCTCTCCCAAACAAAGCATTGTCTAATATACAAAATTTTAAGGATTTCATCTTTAAAAACCCGCTTTTAGTTCTAGATAATTTGGGAGGAGCTTCTAAGTTTTGTAAAACATAAATAATATCATCATACTAAGGTGATTCAATAAAGGCATGATCAATTAGTGGAGTCGCCATCTCCTCTCCATCATCTATTGCTGCAATAAAGTTTATATCCAAGGCTCGACAGTTCGATTCAGCCATGAGTTTGGCTAAACCTTGGCCCTTGATTAACTTAGTTGGTTTGATTTCTATATCATACTCTAAAATAGTAGTAATCCACTTTCCCCTCTTTCCATCTGGACGTTCCTAAGTCAGAATGTATTTGACTACTAAATTAGGAACGTCGGCCACTATATGAGAATATTAGATGTATACCCTGAAATCCTTGATGGCTTTGCTAAAGAAAGCAATCAGTTGTTCATAGCCATAGTCATTTTTATGTAGCAGGAGTGCAGCAATTGTGTGCTCAGAAGCAAAGGAAAATAAGATGAAATCTCTGTCAAATTTTTGACTGATTAACGCTGGTGTTTTAGTTAAGGCCAGTGTAATGTCTTCAAAGGATTTCTTAGCCTCAACAGTCAGTTTTATGTTCGGATATTTTTTCAACATATTGTTTAGTGATCTAATTAACTTTGCTAAATTATAAATACATCTTCTAAGGAAAATAATTTTCCCTAAGAAGGCTTGCAATTCTCTAATGTTCCTCGGATGTTGTATTTGTCAGATGGCTTCTATTCCTGCAAGGTATAGACATATTTGGGCACTGCAACCCCAATCATATATGTCCATAAAGCAAGGGCTTCTAAGTCCCTAAAAGTGTTGTTTCACACCATAAATGAAGAAGGTCAGCTCATTACATCATCTCCCAGAAGTTCTCCATGGAAAGCTCCTCAGAACTGGTCATAATTGGACCATACAGACTGCTCGGTGCTAAGGGTGTGATGCATCTCACCTGCCACATGCAAAAAATGTGATGCATACTAAAAATCCCTTCTCTAGGGTGTGATGGACGAGAGTAGACAAATGGCAGAGACAGTTTGCAAGGTGGATGATCATGGAATCTTCCAGAAACTTCTCCTATGACACTTGCCTTTCTGAATTCACCCAGGGATGAGCAAGAGATCATGAATCTTGAAGTGGAACCAAGAACTATCAGAGAGACAACACTAATCAAAATCCCAGAAGCTAACTCACCCCCCTACAAACATCTATATATGGATCCCTCATCCCAGAAATCCAGAGGCTGGAATCTTGTATCTTGTAACGAAGTGTTGTTAGTTTCTTGGTGGAACATCATAGTGTTTGGTGATCTAAGCTTTTCATGAGGTGAAGAAGGACTTTCATGCTGGGAGGATGATTCTAGGTCAAATCAATGGGTTGTAATCCTCTCTTCTAAACTTTATATCAATAAAGCTATTCAAGTTTTTGTTGAGGAGGTAAATCCCCTCTGCGGACAAAGGCAATCCCTACTAGCCTATACTAGGTCTAGCAACAATCATACAATGCTACCATGCAAGTTCCTAATTGAAAATTATAGACCAATGATGAGGGCCTACCTAGATTCCAACGCTAGTGCTTGTAGAAGAGGTGACGCTCCCGTTCCTTTGCTTTGGCGGATCACGATCCCCGCGATCTCTATGAATGGACACTTGCACATACAAGAAATGACACAAACACGAACATAAAATCCAGCATATGCAACTATATATCAGTCAGAAAGGATATAACTCATCATTATCACAAAGAACAATAAGAGTGGAACCATAACAATAGTCATTTATTGATAATAATCAAAGAATAATACAACCATAGTTCCGACGGCAGATTCTCCTTTAGCTGGGTGATCAGCAACACATGTCTTGGAAAGCTTGTTGGGAGTAGGAACAAGCCTCTCTCTCTTTGGTTTTGGACAAGAATCTCCTTACTCAGATTTGGCCTTATGGGAATGAAGAAGGCCCTTGAAGCATGAAGCTCTTGGAAAATTGACAATTCTCCATCTCTGGAACTAGCTTGCCAAGGAAAATGGACAAGCTTTTATAGATGCAGGAAGGGGAGTTGGGATCATCCACAATAATCATGGGATCGACTTTATCACTAAAGAAGCTTCCATGAGAGGTGGAAAACCACTCCCTCTCTATGGAAATCCGAAGCCAAACCACCCAACTTGAGATAGATTCAGTCCAAGAATTTGTTAGAATGAATCTTCTGATGTTTGTTTGTTAAAAAACACCACTAATTATGGTTGGCGCAAGTGTGACTCTATGACAGAGCGCCAACTGGCACACCCTCTTTGGAGGATTTCCCCCATTGGCGCGAGGGCTGCACTATGGAACCATGCCAATGGAAAAAGGGCTAGTTTTAGGGGGAGATGTCTTTAGGGCAAATGGAGTTCATGTTCAAGGGAATGCAATGCAAGTGTTTGCATGTCATGTCACTTCTCATAGGTCCTGGAATGAGTCCTCAAAGATGCGGGAGAGGGGTAAGAGGGACAGTGACAAATTACTATGTAACAAATGCCCCCTAAAGCATGAGGCCCAAGAGAGAGGGGGCTGAAATGCTTTACAAGAAAATTTCCAACTGAAAACACTTCCACCAGAAAACCTGCGGGGAGAAGTACAACTGATATCTCAAGTACATGATATACGTGGTATGGGCGCAGCCATCCATAGAAGAGTACATAAGAATCTAGATCCAAGGTATGGACGTAGCCATCCAGTGAGGATCGATAAATAGACTGAGGCATGGTCACAACCATCTAGTGAATGAGTCATGTAATAATCATAATAATCCACAAAATCGCAACCTGGATCCCAGTAGAAAGAATCTTGGGTCTTGCGCTCCATCTTGATCCGAACAAAGTACAAGTTCAAGCATGCGAATATAGGAGTCAAATTTGAACATGTAGGAACATCGTCTGATTACCAGCCAATGATGAAAACTGCTAACAGACACGAGAGGTATTACTAATAACGATAATGGCCCTCAAGGTACTATATGTACCATCTAGGGCGTGTGAATCAATGAGTCGGTGTCAAACACCCGTAGAATCATTCGATCGGAGGCCAATGATGAAAACCTCGCATCGAACGCGAAGAACCTGCCATTGAGGCATGCAAGCTCCAAGGCACCTGAAGGGAGTCTCTATGTCAACCTCCTGGATAATGAGCTGAAGTCGACAGGAAGCGACCTTGATCGAATGTGGGCCATAGTGTTTCCCACATCATCGACGCGAGACAGAAGAAGGTAATATTTTTGTGAATCAGGATTATATGAGTTATCAGAGGGAGGTTGATTATTTCGCAGAGGTCAACTTCTCTTGAACATATTGTCGGCACGATAGTGGACTTGGCAGTATTCGACATCAAATGATCAAAGGTCATGGTGACAAGGCAACGAGCAGATGAGAGGTCAAACAGGATCACCCAAACCCATGGAGGCAAGTGAAAAATGAGATGAGATGTCCCCACCCGGACATGAATGTAGACAAGTGCCATGTTCAAGAGTGACACACTACCGACAGGACAATGATTCTAGTTCCATTTTCCCCACCATTTCTAGCGAGTACCCTAGTTGTTTTTATTAACAAGCTTGACAGGGATAACATATGCTTGTAAAGCATCATTTTGACAGAGTCCAATGTCATCATGTTTTAATGAGTCTGATAGAGGAAGAACTCAGTGCCTTTTCATGTTTAGAGAGTTTTCAAAAGACAACAAAAAAGTAAACTCGAGGGGTTTCCTTTTTCATAAAGTTGTGTCTCTCAAGCTTGAAAAAGTATAAAAAAATGCTCGAAATAACTTCCCGACCATTACGATCGAGGAGTGCTTTTCATGATTAGTGACTTCGACCTAAATAAGTAAAAAAGCGACCAAAATCACATCATTTCGTAACTGTTAACAAGCCTGAAATGACAAGGGCCCGACAATATTTTCGACTTTACACGGTCGGAAAAGAATTTTAAAGACGACCGCCTCTCATTTACATTTAGCGAATAGAGAGGAATATCTCAACATTCTTTTCATATTTAGAGAGTTAGAAAAGAGCAAAAATATGACTCCATAATGACCTTTTTGTGTATTTACCGAGTCCGGAAAAGTATAAAATACAACTCGTTTCACCATCTAAGTCGCATAAAAACCTATCGTTGTACAAAAACAAGTGTAAAACCCATTTTCGACAAAAATATATTAAAATATTCATAAAAATGACTTTTAAAACCTATTTGGAGTTAAAAATTTTATAAATATGCCAAAATGGTAAAAAAAAATAAATTAATTTTTACTTTTACCTCATTAGAGAGCACCAATAGTGCTTTTGGTGTGTGATTGCGACAAATCTGTGCGACCATTTGAAGCATCGTTAGTTCTAGGTAAGAGGTGCTTCCTCATACTCCATTTTAGTCCATTTTTTAGTAGTTTTTGTGTCCTCATTCGATCTCTGTGGGAGGTCTTTGAAAAACTAGGGCCGCGCCCATTGGCGTGGGTATCGGGCACGGACCCGTGCCAATGGGCCTTTTTACTCCAAAGGCCCATGCCAATGGGCGTGACTATTTTAAAAATAGTCGCACCAAGCCAACAATTGAGCACGTTCCTTTTTTCAAATTTTAACACTTTTAATGCATTTCAATCCATTTCCTAGCTTACCAGAGATCTAATTGATGTTTTTTGATCATGTGGATGCAGGGAAATGAACAAAATAGTAGTCCAATGGAAAGAAAGGGAGCATGATAGAGTGGATGAATTCGCCATAGAAGATAAAGGTTGCATGGATGCCCTTAGGAATTGCAGGCTAAAAAAATTCTTCCTCACACCTTACTTACGAGCTCAACTGGAGCTCCTACAGTACTTGATCAATCTTTGGGACGAACACGAGCAAGTGTTCCGAATACAAGATCAAGTGTTCTGAATACGAGATCAAGTGTTAGAACTAGATGTACCTGACATCTATTTCATCATGGGACTGTCACGCAGAGGGCCAATGCCCATATTGACATGAAGCAGGCCATCTGGTGAGAAGATGGGCAAGGTGATGGAATTGGTGTGCCCAGGGGCACAATTCGGGTCTGGGAGTGCAAAGGTGGATATTGCCACCATTCGGGATCTAACACTCAAAGAAGTGTTATTTACCATCACAAGGGCTGTGGGGGTGCATGCAACCCATGAGGCAACAAAAAACCAACTTATATTGGCCACAGAGTGTTTGAATCCCACTACATTTGATTGGGCCACAGCAGTGACTACAAACATTAAGAGACAGCTTACAAAAAGTAAGCAAGGTAAACTGCATTAGTTTGGCTATGGTTCGATTCTAGTAACGTTCATTCTGGAACGGTTACCAATTTTTCAGGGCCAAGTGGCCATCGTACCTGATCCGGTGCCGTGAGAGCCGAGAATGGCTCGCTAGGCAGCACTGATGCCTAAAGGGGGAGGAGGCCAACAAAATGTCTTGGGGGCCAGATTTCTTTGGGTGGCTCCGCCACCAGCTGATCATGGTCGAGGATTGGCCGTATGCAAGAACTAACTTCAGAGGTGACCCAGATCTCCCACTGCCAGGGGGAGAGGATTAGGATGAGGAGTTAGGTATGACCTCTTTTTGATTTTATGTTTTATGATTTTTTTTTTCTGTCAATACATGTTTGTTCTAACAATGATTATATGTGTATGCAGACGTTGGCCTAGAGAGACCAGCCAGCATGTCTCCTATCTCAAGGAGGAACCAGCCTGTAGTAGACCCTTAGGAAGAGGGTGTCGAGGGGAGAGAACTAATCCAAAACCTTGAGGGTATTGCTCGAGGGATTCTGGATTATGCTTGGCTAGCGGATGTCCCACTAGCGTATCAAAGACATATGGTGGGAGTGCCCAGTCGCATCCACCATCTCTTGAGACGCCTAGTGCATGCAGTGACGTGTTATCATGAGCACCATAGGGATTAGTCATCTAGGCTTTATCTTCATGTATATTTTTTGAGAGAAATGTCGTCTCCAGATGTATTAAGATGAACATGTATTATTTTTTTGTGATGCACACTGTGCAAACATTTTGACATATATATTAATATATATATATATATATATTATATATATATATATATATATATATATATATATATATATATATATGCACACACATGCTTATGGTTTATTTTGTTTTCTATGCTTCTTATGCTATTTTAATTACATGCTATGCAAATGTCTGTCTAATACATAATTGGCTAATGCATCAATTAACATATTAAATCGTCTCGGAATATGTTGATATGTGATGAAATCAAAATTCCTTTCTAACAAATTAACACGTAGATATAACCTTAGAATCCAATGGTCTCTGACAGAATATCATCCATTGAGTTGGCGGATGAAAAGCTGAGAATCCAGGTTCACAACCAATGTTCGAATACCGAGATTGACCGCCTCAGCCAGTAACTCAATCACAACACTATACTTAGCAACATTGTTCGTGGTACAACCTTGACAGACCCCTTGAAGGTCTACTAGCTCACCATGAGGATTGTAGATCACCCATGCCACAAAAGACAGGTTGCATGTACTGTGGGAGGCACCATCGCAGAAACCAACGTAAGGCGAACCAAACATCTGTAGAAGAAGCAAAAAGACACAATAAGTGTCAATCACACCAACACACCAAGCCAAAAACATGAAAACATGCACACACAACACACTTGCTAAAGCACACGTATCTACAAAATAGAGTGCCTCGAATTCACGCATAATACTTTTTTAAGTAAAGCCCATTCCGGGGCTTATCCAGAGAATTCCCTTCATATTCAATCCACTTGTAGGCCCCTTTTTGCAAAACTCTCTTTACAATATAAGGCCCGTGCCACATGGGCTCGAATTTTCCTACCCCCAGCTTATCATTGGCTTGATCATAGAGCAGGACTAAATCTCGCTCAACAAAAGAACGAGGATGTACAGTGTGATCGAAGTGAGTTTTCACTCTCTTCTTCTGTGCTTCGATAACTAGAGAGGCTGGTCGATGAGTCTCGTCTAGCTGTTCAAGGTAAAGAAGGCATTCCTCTACCGAAGTAGTGTCAGGGAGTAATTCGACGGCTAATTTTAAAGAAGGGATCTCACATTCGATGGGAAGGGTTGCCTCCAGTCCATAAACCAATTGGAAAGGAGTGAAACTAGTGGCATCCTTTACAGAGGTTCGGTAGGCCCACAAGGTAAAGAACAACATCAAGTTCTAGTTGGACTTACGCATGCCAATGGTTCATTGAAGCAATGTAACTAGAACCTTGTTGGCAGCTTCTACTTGGCCGTTGGCTTGAGGATAGTATGGAGTCGAGCTATCATGCCATAAGCCCAACTGGGTTGTAAGCTCAGTCATCATATAATTACAGAAATGCTTGTCATGATCAGTGACGATGGTTTGAGGGACTCTGAACCGTGAGATAACATGATTAAATAAAAGCTGCGTCGCGGTGTGACTGTCTTCAGATAATGTGGGCATCGCCTCGGCCCATTTTGTGAAGTAATCAACGGCAACGATGATATATCCATGCCCTCTGGCAGAGCGAGGGTTACAAGTCATATAATCAATGCCCCATTTTGCAAAAGGGCTGATGGTAACAATGGGGTGCAATGGAGCGGGATGCGCACGCATCTTTCGTTGGTAGATTTGGCACTCGTGACAAGAGCAGACAGGAAGAATACAGTCCTTAAAGATGGAGGGCCAAAAGTAACCAGTGCAGAGGATTTTCTGAGTAGTAGCATATCTGGACATGTTACCACCACAGGCACTAGAATGGTAGTCATTTAAAACTCTCTCAGCTTCCTCGAGTGTTAAGCATCGTTGGAGAATAAAATCAATGCCGAGACGGTACAAGGTGTCCCCAACAATGCGATATGGTTGAGATTGATGGCAAATCCATTGTCGAGAATCCTTGGATGTCTCGGGACGAAAAGAGGACGTCTATAAATAGACAATGATATCCCCATACCAGGGATCGAGGGTGTTGATTAAGAAGAAGGTTTCATCCAGAATATGGTCCTCCAACTGAGAGGGCGTGGTAAGAGATGGAAAAGAGCACAACAATTCAGCAAAGACAAGGGATTTCTTGGACTTGGCAGTAGTGAATTCCAAGTCGAACTCTTGGAGGAAAATAATCTACTTCAAGTACGTGCCCCCCAGTAGCTGATGTGACAAGATGTACGTCATTGGGTTGCAATCCAAAATCGCTGCCGTAGTGTGCAACAAGATATAATGGCGGAAGCGTTGGACGGTACAAATGGCAGCCAATGCCAACTTCTCGATGTGAGCATATCAAGATTCTGTATCTGATAGATTGTGGCTGGATAATAAATGATGTACTTAGTGCCATCATCATCATCTTGAACGAGAAACATACCAATAGTGGTATTGGAAGCAACCAGATACAAGGTGTAATCGCAATGGTAATTAGGAGGATGCAATAAAGGGGTAGAAACAAGGAGGTCCTTGAGGTGCTCGAAGGACTCCTGAGTGGCGGCATCCCAACGAAAAGGCGTATCTCGCTTGAGTAATCACGTAAAACCTTTGGCCACCTTGGCATAGTTTGGAATGAAGTGTCGTAAAAAATTTGCTTTACCCTACAAGCTCTGTAATTGTTGCAAAGAAGTAGGAGGAGGAAGATTCACAATGGCCTCAACTTTAAGGGGATCCAGACAAATGCCCTCTCTGGAGACGATGAACCTGAGAAGTCTGCCAGATTCTACACAGAAGACACACTTATGTGGATTGAGCCAAATATGGTAGTGTCAACAATGGAGAAATATTTCGTGAAGATGAGCGGGATGGTCTTGACACTTAGCTGAATGAGCTGGTAGATCATCCAGGTAAGGTCGCACGATGTGTTGAATATCATGGAATGAGTAAGACATCACGCGTTGGAAGGTAGCACTGGCATTCTTCAAACCAAAAGGGAGTTTTTTGTAAGAGAAAGTGCCCCATGGCGGTTTTGTGCTGATCGGCTGGCGCAATATTAATCTGGTTATAACCAAAGAAACCATCCATAAACGAGTATATCTCACTTCCAACACACTCATCAATGAGCTGGTCAATGATGTGTGTGGGGTAGTTATCCTTGGGACAGGATTGATTAATATCACGGTAATCAACACAGACCCTGATGGTACCCTACTTTTTATTCACAGGGAAAATATTGGAGACCCAATTTGTGAGTGGGATGGGGTAGATAAAGCCAGCCTTGAGAAGCTTTTCGACTTTCACTTTAATGGTTGCAGCCTTTCGGGGGTGCACGGGGCGTAAACATTGTCGAACAGGCTTAGCTCCTAGATATGTGGGTATCTCATGTACCATGATACTTGGGTTGATTCCGGGCATTTCTTCGTAAGACCAAGCAAACACATCATGAAATTCGCGAAAATGACCAGTATAAAGTTGAATTTCCTCAGGAGTACAAGTTACTCCAACATGGATATGCTCGATAATCCCTGGTTTAATAGAGATGTCGATTGGTTCAGTTTGCGTGATGTTTCCATGTTCCCTACAGAGGACACTTGATATACTTGGATGGGTGTCTGAAGGGGTTGTGAAGGGAGACAATGAGCAAACCACTCGAGACAGGTAAGCATTTCCCGATGGGTAGGGAGGAATGAGGAACGATGGTGAAGATTGGACCAAGGGGATTCCTTGAGAGACATAGTCTCTATAATGGGTTCATCAGAAGGAAATGTTTCCTTTAAAGGATCTGAAGAAGCATAGTCTCCAAGCTAACGGGAATGAGCATACGATTCGAGAGCTCTGCTCAAATAAGCAGATTCAGGAGGAGGAGCCGACACAGAAATTATCTCGACGTAGTTGAGCTCGACAGGACTCAACGACATCTCATCGCCCCATGATTCTATCTAGTCAATGGGGGGAAGAACCCCAAGGATCAGAACGAACAGAAATGATATTGATAAGAGCGATGTTTGAGGGTGGGAGTGAAAAGACACCCATGAGGGCAGGATCTTTAAAGAGTCCAGCTCCCACACTCTCTAATGGAATGGAGGTATGCTCCACAAAAGGCACGTTGCCTTCGGAAGAGGAGGTGAATAAAGAGAGCTGGTCTACTGTGACAATCTTCCCCTGATGAGGGAAACGAATGACACGAAATAAATATGAAGCCACAGCTCGCATGGCATATCTCCAACTTTGGCCCAAAAGGAGGTTGTAAGTTAGATTAGCATCAACAACTTCAACTTCCACTTCAACAGTCTTCCCTTCCAAAGTTATAGGCAAATGTTGGAGGATACCATAACGGCGAGACTCTCTCCCATCAAAGGCTTCCAAAGTTGTAGGAGACTGACTCAAAGTTGGAGAACCAATAGCCTTCAAACAGGAAACAGACATAATGCAAGTTGAAGCACCTTCATCAATAACCGTACGATGAATCATTTTAGAATTGATGATGACCTGGATAAGGAAGGCAATCTGGTGAGGCAGTCTCGGTACATGGCTCTTGAGATCAAAATTAATCAAATCCGAGTCGGCTAGGTCGATGCCATCGATGGTCGATAGCAAGGACATCCTCTGGGGGACAATTCTGGAGAACTTCTAGAGCGGACATAGCTGACGAAGCCTGAGCTAAGTCCTCAATGATGATATAGTGCCGGGCAGCACAAGCATTAGGGTTGTAAGAAGATCTCCAGAGTACACCTTTAGGAGGGTGTCGAATAGGCGTCTCAGTGCTAGATCTCTCGATATGGAGAAGACCAGAACTAGGCAAAGGAGTGCTTGAGGGAACCTCAGGCTCTTTCCTGGCAGGTGACGGATATTATTTTGCTTGATTAGTAATGTGAATGGGAATTTTTCTAGCCATGAACACTTGAGAACCAAAGGGAGAAGAGGATTGGGATGGGTCAGCCACCATTTACGTTTGCTGTGAGGGGAGAGGTTTTTTCAGCGCCACAAGAGTCCCAGGAGTACCTTTCAACAAGCGACTAACTTCGCACCACCTTGGGCAGTTTTTGGTGTAGTGATCCTCGTCACAAATAAGACAAGCATACTTGGGTTTGTGTTTGGCTCCTTCCTCGGGTGGAGGTTTAGGGGAATCCTGCTTGGGTTGATCAGCTTTGTTTTTCCCTTTTCCCTTCTTTTTTCCTTTCGAGGCTTTATCCGCCATGGTGGACTGGATGGCGTTAACCTTAGAAGTATTACCAGAATTAGACACAGCCTAAGAAGTATTTTCATTCGAAGCATTCGACTTTTTCTTCCCAGGGTTCGTGGAAGATTTCTTAGAGGACAGATTGACATATCCAATGACACCGTCAACAGATGGTTTTGGCAAAGTTCTGGATGTTCCGGGCCTCGGGGCTTCAAGCAAATAATCATACAGGGTACCAGACTGGGAATAAACCAAGTCAAGGTACTGAGCACGTGCAATAGCCTACTCTTCAGTTACACATGCCCTCATAGCAATGTCCCGTGCGATCGCAGGGACAAAGGAGGTTGTAAACCAATCGGTCAGGATCTGATCAGGAATCCAAAACTTAATCAAATGACGACGCCGTCTCCATTCATGTATATGATCGGATATGTGCATGGTTGTGTCCTATTTAAGAGACGTGAGGATATGTGTTCCCGTCTCATACCAAATTGGAAACTGAAAATGAGTTAGAAATGCCATTGCCAATGAGTAAAAATCTTGAAAGGATCTGTGGGCTTGCTCAATATACCACTTAGCAGCAGAGCCAGTGAGAGTTCTTTGAAAAAGGTGGAGCAGGACTGAATCGTCAAGCCACGAAATTGATGAACACCAGAGATGATCAGTCATAACGTGGGCTTGGGGGTCTTCTCTAGCTTTGCCATCAAATCTGGGACAATCATCAAGAATCTTGGTTGGAACTGGTGGCCACAATGGATTATGAAGAATAGGATCATTAGTCAATTTGGACACATCCGACAGTTCCAATGTTGCCAAGAAAGGTAACTGAGGAGAAGGACATTTGTGGCCATTGGTAAGAGGTAGCTCTAGGGTTCCAACTAGTTGTGGGTTGCCCCTGTTGATTTTTTCCGGATGGACCTGGCCCATTGGGGTTTTGTCCATAGGGATTCTTTCCATAGGGGTTATAGCCATCACTAGACAACTGACCCTGGATTTCCCCCCCAACACCCAATTGATCACCAACTTGACCTGCAGGAGCAACATACTATTGTTGGTAATTTTGATAAGGAGTCACCTACATTTGTTGATAATTTTGGTACGGGGAAAACTAAGCTTGCCCCTAGGATTGCTAGAAACCATAAGGTTTTTGGGCTCCATACTAAGCCTGGGGACCAGGTTTCACTTGATAAGGAGGTTGAGATTGAAACCCAACTTGCATTTGAAGACCAACTTGGGTCTGGGGCCCAGCCTGGGGCTGGAAAACGGGTGGAGCTTGAGAAGTAACAACCATTTGCATGCCCGGTTGAGCAGGCGCAGAAAGATGTCCTTGAGAGGATTCGGGTTGAGCCACCTGGCTAGAAGGTTGTCTTGGTTGAGCTTGAGATTGACCCAGCTGCCCAGAAGGTTGAGCTTGCTGGGTGTTGGGTTGTCGTTGCACAACCGAAGGTTGTCCTGATGGAACAGATGGCTGAGTGGACTGGACAGTTGGTTGGCCTAATTGAATTTTAGGTTGACCAAATTTTCCAGATGGTTGACCAGACTGGATAGTGGGTTGGCCTTGCTATAGATAAGGCTGACTGCCTTTCCTAGTAGGGTATCCTTGTTGGACCCCAGGTTGTCCTTGTTGCATAAAAGGTTGTCCTGGATTTCCAGAGGGTTGCCCAAGATAAGTAAAAGATGGACCACCATAGGCCGAAGGTTGTCCATGAAAGGTTGTCCTTGTGGGCCTCCAGGTTGCCCTGGATAAGATTGCCCGTAATACTGCTACCCATAAGAAGGTTGTGTGTAAGACAACTGACCTTGATAAGGTCGTCCTTGATAAGGTGGTCCTTGATAAGGCGGTCCTTGATCCGAAAGGGGTGCTTGGCCACCACCGTAACGAGTGGTACCCCAAGAAACATTTAACGGGGCTAAGACCTCGACTGTAGGTTGAGATGGCAAGGATCCAATATAAAGATGATTCCCTACGGGACCTTGTGAACCCAAATTCTGGATGGTTTGCAAATACTGATCGTATGCCCCCTGCTGGAATGGTACCAGAAGAACGTGGGGCACTAAGTGTAGGATCGACAACTCTAGATGTAAGTACCGACTGGACACTATTTACTGAACCATGGGATGGACCAGCAACAGTGGTCACAATCGAGGATGTCCTAACGATACTAACAACAGGCGCTGAAGAAGCTACACAGACAGTTGGAGTAGTCGGGACTGAAGTGACAGATGTATTGTGAATTTGAGGACTAAAAGATCCCGAAGTGGGAGTGATGTTGTGATCCCACATGGTACCCAAGGACAAATTCCTAGAACTCATAACATCCCTTAAAGCCCTATAGCGTAAGAGCAACTTGACACTGAGAGGGGTGACACTGAAGGGTGGGGTTTTGATCGAGATAGGAGTTTCAACACTCATCGCAAAGGATGCTTCACTCGTGATGGGGGATGTATCATCCATATCAGAGGAATACATTAGGACCAAAACACCAGTAGGAGTAAAAGGAGTATCATCTTCGGAAGGCTCCCAAACAGGGTTCCAATTGATATT
Organism: Pinus taeda; assembly: GCA_000404065.3. Taxonomy (NCBI): domain Eukaryota; kingdom Viridiplantae; phylum Streptophyta; class Pinopsida; order Pinales; family Pinaceae; genus Pinus; species Pinus taeda. Next base: position 25,806 of record APFE031418082.1, on the reverse strand, counting down.
GTCAAAATCGTCTTCTGGAGCGCGGGAGTTTAGCAATTGGATACTCGAAATAACAGGGAGAGTACCACTACCAACCGGTGTCTCAGGAGCAGCAGAAGAAGGAGACCCTTGGTCACTTGGAACGGGAGAAAGGATCAATGATTCTGCTAAGATGATTCGATTCAAAAAATCCTAGGCAAACTAACGAGAAAGGACCCTACTCAAACTAACATACACAAGATCTAACATGGTAAATGTGAATGTGGCCGAATAAATTTTAAGACACAATGACATAACTTGGCCTTTTCATCTTTAAAGAGTTGAGAAAAGGACAAAGGATGACTCTAGTCACCTTCAAATGTTTAATGAGCCCGAAGTGACAAATGCTCAGATGAGCGTTTTCTTTTAGGGAGTCTGAAAAGGATCAAAAGTGACTACTCTGGAAAACTAGGCAAAAGGTTTACCAGACAATCCATAAAACTGCATATACACCTTGGCAATCGTATGAAAACCAATGAGTTTTCATACGACAATCAATCTTCCCAAATGCTATGTTCGGTGTGTTACGGGTTGTAAGGCGGCAGACACAGCTTCCTATGGATAAAGGATGATAACCTAGTGGGGTCTCCCCATATACTCGATGGTACGTGGGAGCACAATTCCGCACTAGACCACTATTGAGTCGTAGAAGGAGGAATCACCCAACCTTGAGGGGAAACAAAAGTGACTAGGTTTAACGATGCCTCTAGCCTAGACCTCTAAAGAGTGTGTGTTATGTTCTAATGCGTTGTCAGATTCATTCAGTTCATTTTAAAGTTGATCTTATATTATGTTTCAGTTTTCAGGCCTTACCATGTGTAATGTCTCAAAATTTCCTAAATGAAAACTATATGCCACAATATATCATTTCATTCGATGAATTCTAGCTACGAGAGAGTTGAGATCTTTCACACAAACAAAATGATCACAAAACAACCAACAATATCTCTAATTCAGCTAATGGAAATTATCAAACTTTTCTTCAAAGTCACTAATCACTAATAACAATGAAAAGCTCTAATCCACATTAACTAATGCAAAGAAAAAGAGATTTTTTCCTTTTTATGTTGACGGCAAGATGCACTAAACAAACTTTGAAAAATGATAACAAACAAATTCCACTCAATACAAGCACATTCAGATCCCTAAATCACAAAGCAATCCTTCAAAAGCGAGAAAAGTCCCAAAGACACAAATGAGCTGTGTAATCTAGGCCCAAAGCAAAACAAAGTGGAATTCAAGTGAAAAAGAGGCAAGTCACTCAAATAACACAATAAAATGATTAACAACCACTAAACGAGTGCAAGGGAGCAATCAAAGAGTCAACTGGACGAATAGAAGACCAAAAATACCTAAGGAAGGCTCAACACACAAATCCACTAGATGCCCTAGGGCTATAAACATGAAATCGATAGAAAATGGCAAGCACCCAAAGGGTAAAGGTCAAAGCCAGTCAAACAAGACTCCAACACACTCAAGTAGTCGAAAAAAGGTACCCAGAACAAAAACCAAGCTTAGGAGGCTCAAAACCAAGAAAACTTCAAAAGTTCCCAAGCCTGGCGCGACTGTCAGGCTGCAACTAGCACCTTTTAAGGATTGGCACAGGTTGTATATGAGAAACTAGCACCTATTAGCGCAACTTTTATGCTATAAAAGCATGCCAGTCAAGTTTGTTGTGCAAAAATAAAAAACAAGCAATCCAAAGTTAGGCCAACAATAACCAAGTAAACCAAGAGGCGCGAAACAGCAAAAGAACTCAACCCAGAAGGCTAACCAAGTAGCTAAAAACCAAGAAACAACCAAAAAGGCAAGACAAGCTCCTGAGCAGAGTCACCAAATTGTTGAGGAGGTAAATCCCCTCTGCGGACAGAGGCGATCCCTACTAGCCTAGACCGGGTCTAGCAACAATCATACAATGCTACCGCGCAAGTTCCTAATTGCAAATTAAAGACCAATGATGAGGGCCTACCTAGATTCCAATACTAGTGCTTTTAGAAGAGGTGATGCTCTCGTTCCTTTGCTCCGGCAGATCATGATCCCCACGATCTCCGTGAATGGACACCTGCACATACAAGAAACGACACAAACACAAACATAAAATCCAGCATATGCAACTATATATCAATCAGAAAGGATATAACTCATCATCATCACAAAGATAAATAAGAGTGGAACCATAACAATAGTCATTTATTGATAATAATCAAAGAAGAATACAACCATAGTTCTGATGCCAGATTCTCCTTTGGCTGGGTGGTTAGGTGCGAGGATCAGATAAGACTATTTCTGCCTCCAAATTTTGGTTTTTTGTTCACTCTCTTCAATTTCATTCAGGAGTTTTGTTGTCTATGATCAGTATACCACTGTGGAAACTCTCTTCCTTTGCATGATTCAGCCTCCATTGACAAAGAACTATAAATGTTTTTATGTATTGTTCGCCATTTACAGTTCTCCTTTACAAAGAAGTAGCTTAGTCGAACTGTCGTCTTTTGATTTGGAAGTGTCGCAAGTGTCATTTTTAGTCAAAGAAAATAATCCTACTGTTTTTAATGGTTGATTATATTGTTACGCTTGTACTTGATTTGAATTAATAGTTTTTCAAGTGTCGAAAGCAGTTTTAATTCAAAATCGCAAAGTGTCGTCATTATGTTCCTTTCACCTTTTGAAGAGAAAATTGTTAGTATTATCACTTTGAAAAGATAATTCAAATTTGTACCTAGAATTCTTTTTTTCATTCACACATTAAGAAGCAAAAAACAAATACATGCATGTGCATTTGCATTTAGACTGCTTATTGATTTTGATTTAGGACAATGCATCTAGTGTGTGCTCTATGCTCTATGTTTAAAGAATCCTGCTTCTCTTTCCTTAGTAGCTAGGATTTTCATTGCAAAAAGAAGAATAAATGATTGTTTATCATCTCAGATTGCATTTTAGGAATTGTATATCTACATTACGTGGGGAATCTTAAAGGAAAACTTCTTAAGAAATATAAACTATAAAATAAATTCAATGAACATAAAAACTCTTTGGAATCTAACGCACAACATTTAGAAGTCTAGGCTAGAGACATATTTCGGTGTCGTAAAGCCTGGTAACTATCGCTTTCATCATAGGTTGGGTGATTCCTCCTCTTTGAGACGACAAGTGCCAGTACAGACTTGTGCTCCCATGTACCATCAAGTATATATTGGGGGGCCATAATAGGCTATATCCTTTATCCTTAGGAAGTCGTGTCTGCCACCCTATCGATCGCAATGCACTGAACACAAAATTCGAGAAGATTGACTGTCATACTGTAAAAAGTATTCTGTAGTTTTGTGATTAGTTTGGTAATCCCTCTTTCTAGATTTCTAGAGTAGTCTCTTTCGTTCCTTTTCAGACTCCTTAAAGGAAAAGTTCCATTTGAGCACTTGCCACTTCAAGCTCATTAAAAATCGAAGGGGACTATAGTCATCTTTAGCTTTTTCTCGACTCTTAAAAATTGAAAAAGCAAGTTGTGTCAAAGCGTCATAAAATTTATTTTAATTGGAATAACTTCATTGTTTCCTCATTGGTCTTAGGTTGAGAAAATGGAGTCCACTAGCCAAGTATTTCCCCCTAGTCCTTTCTCCTCTTGGGGAGATGTTGGTGCACCTCATATGGCCACATTGTCCCTCCCAGGACTGACAATCGGCTTGCCGATATGGCTTTTCTCGACCTCTGTCGTTCAAACCACCATGATTCCTAAGCAATCAAGTGAGAAACTAGATGATACTAGAGTTACCCCCCAACCTTCTACTTCATTTGTTTCTCCCTCCCCTCCTTCCTCTTCGCCTGGTGAAGCTAGTAAAGCTAAAAACCAAGTAGCCGAGAAGAAGAAGAAATGGAAAGAGAAGAAGAAGAAGAAGGAGCCAAAGGGAAAAAATGAGAAACCATGCATCATCCAGGGAAAATCCACACACTACACTATGAAAGCCTAAATCTCCATGTGTCATTTGCAAAGGAGACCACTATCATCGAGATTGTCCTTACATCCCTCGGATCTTAAGGGACTAGTCTCCTCGTTTGCATAATCTGGTGTTGTCAACCTCTGACGATCATGTTGAGAGTACACCTAAAAACGAAGTCTTTGGGTAGAAAGGAAAATATAAATTTCCTTGTACACAGTGTGAAGGAGATCATGTCATCCACCGTTGTCCCTTCGTGGACGAAGCTAAAATAGTCTTGGATAACTGTCCTGCTTCACTGCTACGGCTTCCTTCTCGGTAAAAGAAACTCTTGCCGAGTACATCACTAGTTGAAAATCTAACTGACACACCTTTTTTGTCAGTCGAAGCCTCTATCATTGAAGATAAACCCTCTGAGTCCACACCGGACGAAATTCATCAGGTCGAGATGATAGTGGACCCAGTCTTGTCTTCGGAAGCTCCATCTTCAGATGATACAGTCACCAAAAAGAATGAGAATGACACCGTTCAAATTCATTTCATAAACACATATTTTGATGAACATGGGGGCAATCTACCCGTTCCTTTACCACAGGAAGGAAGTTCATCAGAATCTTATTCGGTCATTTATTCGGTCCCACCTTCGAGCAACCTAGTTGTTTCCTTCAATTGGAATCTACTAGGTAGACCTCGTCTACCATCTAATGTGCCATTTTGAATCGTTGTAAAATATTACAGAATGGTCATGGTTGGTACTATCATAGATGAAGGGGCTTCTGTGAGTATCCTTTCCTCAACTACTTGGAAAGCAATTGGTTCACCATCGCTTCTGCCTAAGATGTGAAATTTGACAAGCTTCAACAAAGGAACCAGTCGACCGTTAGGGATCCTTCCAAATTTTCTTATAACTTTGAGAAGGAAAACTATTTATTTGAACATAATGGTAGTCCAAGGACCTCTAGATTACAATCTACTCCTTGGACGTGACTACATTTATAGCATGGGAGAAATTGTCTCCTCACTCTTTCGAGTAATGTGTTTTCCGCATGTAGGTAGAGTGGTCCAGCTCGTAGACCAGCTTTCATTCCCAGGATCACACACAACTAATAGTCAAATTCCATCCCTAACTGGTCTTTTCACGCAACGAATGTCTCATCAATCTCAAGTCCGTCCACCTGAAGAGCGCGAGTAATTCTGTGGCCATGACTGAAACCCAGGGGGCATGCACCCTCGTCTGCTTTGGTAGGAAAACTTTGGGTATAGGGTAAGTTTCCGTGAAGGATATATGACTAGTCTAACACACCCATCCATTTAGGAAAATGGGATTAGACCGGAATAAGATTCCCTCATCAAGGTTAGGTGATTGAAGCTAGAATCACATTTTTCTAATGGACTAAGCTGAGGAAGTGTTTCTGTCTGCTAGGCAGATGGAAACATCTTGTAAATACAAAGACTTCTATATGGTAGCCTGGAAACTCTATTTCTCTTAGTTTGTAGATTCTCAACCCTTTAAACTTGTAGGATTGGTCGTTCATAGCTTACATAAAGAAAGGATATGGAGCAAAGTTTCGAATGGTGCAAGCTCCTTAAAAATTGACCCTATCATTGAGACATCGTTAATATACGACTGGCACGAGTAGTTTTACGCAAAGTTCAAGCTCGTTAAAAATTAAACCTAAGTAATGAGCATATGTTCCGTCAAATTTTAAGCTCATTAAAAAATGAACCAATCTCCAGTAAATAACCATTGTGAATGCATTATCATCATCTTTTGAGCCTTGGTCGTGTTCTTACCATCACTTCCACTCTGTTTTAGCCGATCATACGCCTCCATTTGATTGTTTACCCTTTTGAGGAACAACTACGATGAGCGATTCTGTTAGCCATCCTTGTAACACCTCCATGATTGGAAAATTCCAAACCTTACATGGAACCAACTGCTACCCAAAAATATCACTCATTCCTCAAAAACGAGTCTCCTTTAAGCTCTTTCCATCTGACTCGTAAAATATGAAAAGATTGTCGAACAATTGGCCTCTCTAGCTTGTTAAAGCTATCAGAAGTGTTATCCTTCCTCTAGATTTTAATCGTTTTGGACCTGAGGGATTATTACACAAAAAGATCAAGCGCTTGTCATGTTCGGCTCGTTAAACCTATCAAAAATTCATCCCTTTCGTATTATTTTATACTTTTTCGGTCTTAAGGGATTATATGACGAAAAAGGATTATTGGGTTTTCCTTTCCATCCCTTTTCAGACTCTCTAAAATTGGAAAAGGACTAAGCTGTCTTTGTCGTTAAACATGTTAAAACCAATAGCGACAAACTTGTCTATATAGACAAGAACGAGTTTCACTGTCACTAGGCTCGTTAAAACATAGCAATGGGTTTGCCCAAAGGGAAAATCATAGAACAAGAATATGTTATCCTCCTCAAGCTTGAAAAAAATAAAGAGGTACTGGTTAGCAATGATTGGGGAAAAATTGGGAAGAAAACCTGAATTAACTTTATTGGTAGCAAGTCACTTTTGAACATGACACTTTCACTCCATCACCATGATTGAGTCGGGTTGGGTTATTCCGTTCACTCGTCATATCACCATTGGTCCATCGTACCATCCATCTTCGAGGTTAACGCTACCAATCCATTTCAGTGTCGCTGATATGTTCAAGAGAAGTTGGTCAAATAATTCACCAACCCAGCTTGTGTCTCATCCGATGCAATACCTTCATGCTTCATTCTTTCATGACTGCCACCCTAAACCCTGTATCATCAAATCGTTTTCACAAAATCATTTGCTCCGTTCCGTGTCGTAGATATGGGATTCATTAAGGCCCTCCTACGATGGGTCACTTCTTATTGATGATAGCTCATTATCCAAGAAGTCAACCTAGGAACAACCCTTTCAGTACTTTGAAGCTTGCATGCCTCAATGGCAAGTTTCTCACTTCCAGCGATAGGTTTACATCAATGGCCTTCGACCGAAAGATTTTGCATGTTGTTCGATGCCAAGTCCCATTTTCACACCACGTGAATTGTACTGTTGTACCTTGAGGGTCATCATCATTATCAGTGATTCCTCTCGCGCCTGTTAACAACTTACATCATTGGCTGGTAATCAGGCAATGTCTTTCCATGTTCGACTCCAGAACATCTTTTCACATGGATTGACTTGTACTTTGGGTGAAGATTGAACGAGTTTGAAGACCTTGGATCTAGTTTCATCCATCTGGGATGCAATATAGTTAGCAAAATAGACATCAAATGTACATCATTGCCGCCCAGATGATCATCTGAATCAAAGGATGATGGCTCTATCAAAATCATCAGTCTTCCACACAGACAGTTATCTGTCCTATGTACATGAAAATGAATTTAAAAATCTAAGCATGGGGATGCTCACCTCAGTTAGATCATGAAAAATATTATGAATATAATGTATTGTATTGTATCTTATTACAAGTCACCTTCTAGTTCGAAAAACCTCGGATCCTCATGATAAATTATTTCACCTGACATCAAAAGATTTTCAACCTCATGCTTTAGGGGCCAACTTTTATAGACATATTTGGGCAGTCAACCCCAATCATATATGTCCATAAACCAAGGGCTTTTGAGTCCCTAAAAGTGTTGTTTCACACCCTAAAGGAATAAGGTCAGCTGATTACATCATCTCCCAGAAGTTCTCCATGGAATGCTGCACAGAACTGGTCAAAATTGGACCATATAGACTGCTCAGTGCCAAGGGTGCGATGCATCACACCTGCCACATGCAAAAAGTGTGATGCATACTAAAAATCCCTTTTGTAAGGTATGATGGGTGAGAGTAGACAAATGGCAGAGACAGTTTGCAAGCTGGAAGCTCATGGAATCTTCCAGAAACTTCTCCTGTGACACCTACCTCTCTAATTTCCCCCAGGGATGAGTAAGAGATCATGAATCTCCAAGTGGAACCAAGAACTATTAGAGAGAGGACACTAATCAAAATCCCAAAATTTGACTCACTCCCGTGTAAACATCTATATATGGATCCCTCATCCCAGAGATCCAGAGGCTGGAATCTTGTATCTTGTAAGGAAGTTATGTTGGTTTCTTGGTGAAACATCATAGTGTTGGGTGATCTAAACTTTTCATGAGGTGAAGAAGGGCTTTCATGCTGGGAGGATGACGCTGGGTCAGATCAATGGGTTGTAATCCTCTCTTCTAAATCTTTATATCAATAAAGCTATTCAAGTTTTCCTCCACATTCTTGTATGTTTGATGATATATGCATTTGTGTGGTCAATATATATCTAGTCCTATATTGTTTATGATTGTAGACCTCTGTACTTTGAAGGTATTATGCTGCTTTGACTTTACAGGTACTCTTTGAAGCGGAGTAATCAAGGAAGGAGCGACAAAGATCCGGCAGAGGGGAGAAGGAACAAGCAAGGAACCAAGCGAAAGATTGAGGTTGGTATTCTTTGCTCCTCTCCTATCTACTTCTCATAAAGGAAAACGAAAGTAACTTTAGTTTGTTTGTTTCTAAGATATCTACCCGTCGTAGTGGGACTAGCAGCTCTGCATGGACACTAGATTTCTATATAACAAAATGGTGACTCCGCTGGGGAGTGAATAGCTTGTTTGCTTGTCTATATTTGTTTTCTTTATAAACTACAAACGGAGCTTGAAGTCAAGCCAGCTAGCCTTCGAACTGCATTTTCTGTGCAAGTGCAAAGTAGATCAATGCTGCTTTAGTCTATCTCCGGGTTTTGTTTATAAACTGAACAATTGATTTGCAAACATCCTAATTGCCCTGGTGGTGGCTCAAGTAGCCTCATTAGATCAGCCCCTGTGATTTTCATTTACTGACTATCGTTAGCTCGGCCTAAATCCCTGAACTAAGCTGCAAACTATGACCAAGAACCTAGTTGAAGTCTCATCCCTAGACCATCGCACCTTCTCCTCTTGGGAATCTGGATGCATCGCACCTCCCATGTGCAGTAGGTGGGATGCATCATTCTTTCCCTGTGTTACAGGTGTGATGATCGGATAAGACTGTTTTTGGTTCTAGATTTTGGTTTTTGTTCACTCTCTTCAGCTTTATTCAGGAGTTTTGCTGTCTGTGATCAGTATACCATTGTGGAAACTCCCTTCCTTTGCATGATTCAGCCTCCATTGTACAAAGAATTGTAAATGTTTTTATGTATTGTTCACCATTTATGGTTCTCCTTTACAAAGAAGTAGAGTAGTCAAACTGTCGCCTTTTGATTTGGAAGTGTCACAAGTGTCATTTTCAGTCAAAGAAAAGAATCCTACTATTCTTGATTGTTGATTACACTGTTACTCTTGTATTTTATTTCAATTCATAGTTTTTCAAGTGTCAAAAGCAGTTTTCAATTCAAAATCGCAAAGTCTTGTCATTATCTTCCTTTCGTCTTTTGAAGAGAAAATCGTTAGTACTGTCGCTTGAAATGATTCAGATTTGTACTTAGCATTCTTTTTGTCATTCACACATTAAGAAAGCGAAAACAAATACATGCATGTGCATTTGCATTTAGACTGCTTGTTGATTTTGATTTAGGACAGTGCATCTGGTGTGTGCTCTCTGCTCTATGATGAAAGAATCCCGCTTCTCTTTCCTTAGTAGCTAGGATTTTCATTGTAAAAAGAATATTAAACGATTGTTTATCATCTTAGATTGCATTTTAGGAGTTGTATATCTACATCACGTGGTGAACCTGAAAGGAAAAATTCTTAAGAAAGATCAACTGTAAAATAAATTCAATGAACATAAAAACTCTTTGGAACCTAATGCACAACATTTAGGAAGTCTGGCTGAAGACATATTCTGGCGTCGTAAAGCCTAAGTAACTATCGCTTTCATTGTTTAGGTTGGGATTCTCCTCTTTGAGACTGACAAAGTGCCAATATGACTTGTGCTCCCACGTACTGGTCGAGATATATAATATTGGGAGACACAAAGGCTTATATCCTTTATCCTGTAAGGAGCCGTTCTGGCCCTATTCCATCGCAATGCACTGAACACATCATTTGGGAAGATGACGCCATTACCGTAAAAATTATTCTGTAGTTTGCGAATTGTTTGTAACCCTTTTCATAAGATTTCATAGAAAGCAGTCTCTTTCATTCCTTTTCAGGACTCTTAAAGAGAAAAAAGGTCCATCTGAGCACTTGTCACTTTAGGCTCATTAAAAATCGAAGGCGACTAGAGTCATCTTTAGCTTTTTATCGACTCTTAAAAATTGAAAAAGCAAGTTGTGTCAAAGAGTCATAAAATTTATTCTAATCAGAATAACATCACCGTTCCCTCGTTTGTCTTAGGTTGATAAAATGGATTCCACCAACCAAAGATTTCCCCTTGGGAGAAATCCTAGTCCTTTCTCCTTGGGGAGATGTTGGTGCACCTCATATGGCCACATTATCCCTCCCAGGACTGAGAATTGGCTTGCCAATATGGCTCTTCTCGACCTCTATCATTCAAACCACCACGATTCCTGAGCAATCAAGTCAGCAACTAGATGATACTAGAGCTACCCCCCAACCTTCTTCTTCATTTGTTTCTCCATCCCCTCCTTCCTCTTCGCTTGGTGAAGTTGGTAAAGCTAAAAACCAAGTAACTAAGAAGAAGAAGAAAGGGAAAGAGAAGAAGAAGAAGGAGCCAAAGGCAAAAAGGGGAACCATGCATCATCTAGTGAAAATCCACACACTGCACCATCCAAACCTAAATCTCCATGTGTCATTTGCAAAGGAGACCACTATCATTGAGATTGTCCTTGCATCCCTCAGATCTTAAGGGACTGGCTTCTCATCTGCACAATCCGGTGTCATTAACCTCTAATGATCATGTTGAGAGTACACCATCAACTAGTGAAAACAAAGTCTCTGGGTAGAAAGGAAAATATAAATTTCCTTGTAGACTATGTGAAGGCGATCATGCCATCCACCATTGTCCCTTCGTGGACGAACCTAAAAGAGTCTTGGATAACCGTCTTGCTTCACCGCTATGGCTTCCTCCTGGATACAAGAAACTCTTGCCGAGTCCATCGCTAGTTGAAAATCCGATTGAAACACCTTTATTGTCGGTCAAAGCGTCTATCATTGAAGATAAACCCTCTAAGTCCACTCCAAACCAAAGTCATCAGGTCGAGACAACAGTCAACCCAGTCTTGTCTTCGGAAGGTCCATCTTCAGATGATATAGCCACCGAAGAGAATGAGAACGACACCGTTCATATTATTTTCGTAAACACCGACTCCAATGAACATGGGGGCAATTTACCCGTTACCTTAACACAGGAAGGAAGTTTGTCAGGATCATATCCAGCCGTTTATTCGGTCCCACCTCTGAGCAACCTAGTCGTTTCCTTCGATTAGAATCTACTAGGCAGACCCCGTTTACCGTCTAATGTACCATTCCGAATCATTGTACAAGCTTACAGAATGGTCATGGTTGGTACTATCATAGATGAAGGGGCTTCTGTGAGTATCCTTTCCTCAACTGCTTGGAAAGTGATCGGTTCGCCATCGGTTCTGCCTGAGATGCGAAATCTGATAAGCTTCGACAAAGAAACCAGTCGACCGTTAGGGATCCTTCCAAGTTTGCCTATAACTTTGAGAAGGAAAACCATTTATCTGAACGTAATGGTAGTCCAAGGACCTTTAGATTATAATCTACTCATTGGGCGTGACTATATTTATAGCATGGGAGCCATTGTCTCCTCACTCTTTCGAGTAATGTGTTTTCCGCATGAAGGATGAGTGGTCCAGTTCATAGACCAGCTTTCATTCCCTGGCTCACACATAGATAATAGTCAAATGACATTCCTAACTAGTCTTTTCACACAAGGAATGTCTCATCAATCTCCAATTCATCCACCTGAAGAGCGCGAGTAATTCGCTGGCCATGATTGAAACCCAGGGGGCATGCACCTTGGTCTGCTTTAGCAGGGAAACTTTGGATATAGGGTAGGTTTCCGTGAAGGATATATGACTAGTCTGACACTCGTCCATTTAGGAAAATGGGATTAGATCGGAACTAGATTCCCTCGTTAAGGTTAGGTGATTGGAGCTAGAATAACCTTTGTCCAAATGGACTAAGCCGGGGAAGTGTTTCTATCTACTATGCGGATGGAAACTATCTTTCAAATGCGAGAACTTCTATATGGTAGCCTTGAAACTCTATTTCACTATACCTTGGGGCATGCAAACCTTTTTGCATGCGAGTGAAAAGTGACCATTTATTTTCTTAGTTTGTAGATTCTCAACCCTTTAAACTCGTAGGGTTGGTCATTCTTAGCTTACATAAAGAAAGGATGTGGAGCAAAGTTTCGAATGGTGCAAGCTCTTTAAAAATTGAACCTATCGGTGAGATATCCTTATTATATGACTGGCACAAGCAATTTTATGCAAAGTTCAAGCTTGTTAAAAATTAAACCTAAGCAATGAGCATATGTTCCGCCAGAGTTTAATGAACCAATATCCGGTAAATAACCATTGTGAATGCATTATCATCAGCTTTTGAGCCTTGGTCGTGTTCTTACCATCACCTCCACTCTATTTTAGCTGATCATACACCTCCATTTGATTGTTTACCCTTTTGAGGAACAATTGTGACAAGTGATTCTGTTAGCCATCCTTGTGACACTGCCATGATTGGAAAATTCCAAACCTTATCTGGAATCAATTGCTACCCGAAAATATCACTCGTTCCTAAAAAAAACGAGTCTCCTTTAAGCTCTTTTCATCTGACTCATAAAATATGAAACTATTGCTGAGAAATTGGCCTCTACAGCTCGTTAAAGCTATCTGAAATGATATCCCTCCTCTATATTTTAATCTTTTTGGACCTGAGGGATTATTACGCAAAAAGATCGAGCACTTGTCTTGTTCGGCTCGTTAAAACTATCGAAAATTCATCCCTTTCGTATTATTTTATACTTTTTCAGACTTAAGGGATTATATGACGAAAAAGGATTAGTGGAGTTTCCTTTCCATCCCTTTTCAGACTCTCTAAAATTGAAAAAGGACCGAGTTGTCTTTGTCGTTAAACTCGTTAAAACCAATAACGAAAAACTTGTCCATAGAGACAAGAATGAGTTTCACTGTCGCAAGGCTTGTTAAAACATAGTGACGGGTTTGCCCAAAGGGAAAATTATAGAACAAGCATATGTTATCCTCCTCAAGCTTGATAAAAATAAAGAGGTACTGGTCAATAATGTCTGGGGAAAAATTGGGAAGAAAACTTGAAGAAACTTTATTGGTAGCAAGTCGCTCTTGAACATGACACTTTCACTCCATCACCATGATTGAGTCGGGTTGGGTTCTTTCGTTCACCGGTCATATTAACATTGGTCCTTCATACCATCCATATTTGGGGTTAATGATACCAATCCATTTCAGTGTCGCTGATATATTCAAGAGAAGTCGATCAGAGAATTCACCAACCCAGCTTGTGGCTCACCCACTGCAATACCTTCACACTTCATTCTTTCATGACCGCCACCCTGAACCCTGTATCATCAGATTGTTTTCACCTCCACAAAGTCATTTGCTCTGTTCCGTGTCGTAGATGTGGGATTCATTAAGGCCCTCCTACGATGGGTCACTTCTTGTCGACATCATCTCATTATCCAAGAAGTCGACCTGGAACAACCCTTTTAGTACTTTGAAGCTTGTATGCCTCAATGGAAAGTTTCTCATTTCGGGTTACAGGTTTACATCAATGGCCTTTGATTGAAAGATTTTGCGTGGTGTTCGATGCCAAGTCCCATTTTCACACCACGCAAATTGTATTGTAGTACCTTGAGGGTCATCATCATTATCGGTGATTCCTCTCACGCTTGTTAACAACTTACATCATTGGCTGGTAATCAGGGGATGTCTTTCCATGTTCGACTCCAGAACATATTTTCACATGGATTGACTCGTACTTCGGGCGAAGATTGAATGAGTTTGAAGACTCTGGATCTAGTTTCATCCATCCGGCCTATGATATATTCAGGAAAATAAATACATCAAATGTACATCATTGTTGCATAGATGATCATCCGAATCAAAGGATGATGGCTCGATTAGAATCATCAGTCTGCCACACAAACGGTTATCTGTCCTATGTACATGAAAATGAATTTATAAAGTTGAGCATGGGAATGCCCGTCTCAGCTAGATCATGAAAATATTATGAAGATAATGTATTGTATTGTATCTTATTACAAGTCGCCTTCTAGTTCGAAAAACCTCGGATCCTCATGATAAAGCATTTCACCCGACATCAAAAGATTTATGACCTCATGCTTTAGGGGGCAACTTTTATAGAAATATTTTGGCATTGCAACCCCAATCATATATTTCCATAAAAAAAGGGCTTCTGAGTCCCTAAAAGTGTTGTTTCATGCCCTAAAGGAACAAGGTCAGTTGATTACATCATCTCCTAGTAATTCTCCATGGAAAACTGCTTAGAATTGGTCAAAACTTTACCATACAGACTGCTCAGTGCTAAGGGTGTGATGCATCTCACCTTCCACATGCAAAAAGTGTGATGCATACTGAAAATCCCTTCTGTAGGGTGCAATGGGTGAGAGTCGACAAATGGAAAAGACAATTTGCAAGGTGGATGATCATGGAATCTTCCAGAAACTTCTCCTGTGAAACTTGCCTCTCTGAATTCGCCCAGGGATGAGTAAGAGATCATGAATCTCCAAGTGGAACAAAGAACTATCAGAGAGAAGACACTAATAAAAATCCCAGAAGTTGACTCACCCCCTGCAATCATCTATATGTGGATCCCTCATCCTAGATATCTAGAGGCTGGAATTTTGCATCTTGTAAGGAAGTGTTGTTGGTTTCTTGGTGGAACATCATAGTGTTGGGTGATCTAAGCTTTTCATGAGGTGAAGAAGGGATTTCATGCTGGGAGGATGACACTGGGTCAGATCAATGGGTTGTAATACTCTCTTCTAATCTTTATATCAATAAAGCTATTCAGGTTTTCCTCCACATTCTTGCATGTTTGATGATATACGCATTTGTGTGGTCAATATATATCTGGTCCTATATTGTTTATGATTGTAGATCTCTGTACTTTGAAGGTATTATGCTGCTTTGACTTTACAGGTACTCTGTGAAGCAGAGTAATCAAGGAAGGAGCGGCAAAGATCTGGCAGAGGGGAGAAGGAACAAGCAAGGAACCAAGCGAAAGATTGAGGTTGGTATTCTTTGCTCCTCTCCTATCTACTTCTCATAAAGGAAAATGAAAGTAACTTTAGTTTGTTTGTTTCTAAGATATCTACCTGTCTTAGTGGGACTAGCAGCTCTACATGGACACTAGATTTCTGGATAACATAGACCGATAATAACAAAGAAAATATTTAAGAAACATTATCAGTCAAGTCAAAATAGGGCTAGACAAGGAGATAGAAACTTGTTCTCTGAGACATGACATTCATTGATCAATCAACAAGAAAACAAGGAGAGCAAAGATGGCAAAAAACACATTCTAAAGGTGAAAATTTTCCCTAAGGTGGATCAGCGTAGGTCAAAGAGGGCCTAACTGCGCTATAGAGCACTGTCCCTCACTTAAGGGTGCTCTACAGAGCACTGTCCCCTAACCAAGCCTGTGCTGATTCCTGAGAGGCTACTCAAGATCCATCTAACCTCAATTTTTAACCAAAATTCAATGCAAAAGAGCTGAAATACAATCTTTGAACACAAGTAGGGTCTGCAAGGATGTCTAGGAGGTGGTTAAGCTACTAGGAAAGAGGATCTTCCCCAGTGGAGTCGCCAGTTTGTTTTGGAGAATTTGGTATCTACGGATAAATACTAATTCCCTAGGTAAGTAGCCATATCTAGAACAAGAATTTAAAGTATTTTAGCCTTTCCCTATAAGCAATAGATAAGATGAGAAGACCTACTTGTAGCTCCACTTTCCTCTCGTCTCCTTTGTATCAATCCTGTCCCTCCTTCCTATACTTAATACGCTTGAGAAGTACCTATAAACACAACAGAAAACAAGGAATCGATCAAAGCAAAAGATATATTGAATATAAGTGAATTGAATCAGATACATTTCACACATATAAGCATTATAAAACAATACAAACATATGGGAGAAAGATTCAAACAATTTATTAGATAGAATAAGGAACTACAACCATTTGTGTCTGATTCAAAGTCATTCCTCTAGCTTGGATCCCATCCACATAACATCAAAAGAATTACAAACTTGTAGCATAACAACACTTGCTTCAAAGCCAAATCTCATAGCAACATTATCTCCTTACAAATCAACATAACCCAGGCCCTGATCACTTAGATGAGTGGTCAATTTATAGGAATATGAAGGAGTTTTTGTCATAAATGGTGGCATTGAATGGCCTTCCATACTTAGAATTAGTTCCATGGAGGAAGAGATGAGAGGATAGGATGCATCTTAACTCATTCCCCATCGATTTTCGAGCTCATAGGAGTTGATAAGTGAGGGAACCTTCTAGATGACTCCAAAAGATAAGAATATTCCCCAAACCCTATGTGAATTTTGTTCAATCTTGCCCAGTGTAGGTGAAAGGAAGCCTATGTGCTCTGTAGAGCACCTTGGAAGGAACTTAAATGCTCTGCAGTGCACCCTTACATGGGCCTACCTATGCTGGTCCCACTAGAGGCTATTTCTGGATGTTTTCAAGTCATGAAACTGTATGGGAAGGAGGCATTCAAAGGGGTGACTTGTTTAGGGCATGTAGCAATTGAAATTAGGGTTTGTTGAGCCCTAAAAAACTGATCTGGATGATGGGATTAATGTGCCCAGATGGATCTGTAACACATATGTAACACACCCAAGTTCTTAAGGTCAACTTAAGGTAGTGAGGTTGTGAAAATTCTCTTTCTTAAGCCACCTAAAAACTCATTTCTAGGACCATCATTTTTTTCTTCTTGGTGAGAGCTTTGCAATGATATAAATTTCATCCAAATCTGAGTTTTGGACAAAAAGTTATGCCCATTTGATGATTTTCCTCCAAATGCCACATAACACTTTACCAATTTCCACATGGAAAACATGTTTCATCCCCCTTTCTCTTATGTCTCCGTTGTATAATTCCATGTCACTGACATGTGATAGCCTTTATCACATCATGTGCCACTTGACATCCCATGTCAAGATTCCTTATTGAGATTTGACTCAGATAGCTTTGTATCGACCTCCCGACACTTGATAACTTGAAAGGAAAATATTTGATAAACTGCTATCAAATAATTGGAAATCCAACTCTCAAAACTGACTAACATTTCAAGTTTTGTTATTCTTTGGGGGTAAGTCTGATATGGAGGTTCCAACCTCTAGAAAACGTAACACTCAACATTCGTTCTACCAATACACCAAGGGATGATATATTTTCATGTTATGATTCCTCATTAGTTAGTACTCTATATCCTATATTATTGGAACCCTTGACCCATTGGTAAAACATAAAAAATCTGCTCGAAACCACTTTCCATGATCCAATCAATGAACATTAATCAATTAAGATATTCCCATTAACTGATGGACTTATTGAGTTTTTTTAGGATAAAGGAATTCACATGGATCTAGTATTTCTTGACACCCAATAACCCAACATCCTAACATCCGATATCAATGTCACCTCCACCTTAAATTCCACCTCAATGCCATTACACCCTCTGATCCACATCATCCAGCCATATTGGAAAGCCACATCATCAAGGACTTACTTTGTGCCACATCATCATGGCACACCACCTGTCATTTCCACATGCCCCATCCACTACCTTATTAGGCATCATCAGTATTAAGAGGAAATCCTTATTTTTGGGTATCAATCTCTTGATACTCAACATCTGAAAGCCCAATATCGCAATACCCAACCCTCTAGTCCCTAATATGTTATTTGATATTTCCCAAACCTTATATTAAATGAAAAATAATGTAGGTACTATTAGTGTCAGGGACTTTACTCAAAAGTTTTTACTACATTCTCCCAATAGCTAATAGAAACAATATAAACTATCAAACGAGAACTGTAAACTCAAAATGAGAACTCTAGCAAAAAAGCCCCAAAAAAACATGGAAAACAACCCAGTAAATGAAAAATGTTGATGCTGGAATAATGCAAATTTTTTTTGGGTAAATTTTCAACATTCTTTAAAAATGGCAGAGAAAACCAATTTTTTTGGTGCAAAAAACACCCTACAAAAAAAGTGTTGAAACTTGAATAATGTTTTTTTTTTTCTTTAATTTTTTATTCGAGGTAATTTTTCAACATTTTTTAGCAATGATGTTAATGATAAAATATCATGACTCCGAAAAACCTTAAAATTCCAATGATTTTCAGGCATGACAATAAAGATAAAATATCACGTCCTTGAAAAGCCTTAAAATTCCCACAATTTTAAGCTGCGTTGTTAAAGACAAAATACTTATAACTATTTTTAACTATAACAATAAATATAAAATGCCATGACTCAGAAAAACCTTAAAAATTTGACAATTTTCAACCATGGAATTAAAACCAAAGATCATGACTACATAAAACCTTGAGTTTTCAACATATTTCAACCATGGCAGTATGGAAAATTTTTATGACTAAATAAACTTAAAAAATGAACACTTGAATGAAAGAGTCATTATACCAAGATATATTTTTTTAAATGCTAAAAGTATAACAACTTTAAAATCTTAGCCTAAGACAATTGACACATTGTAACAAAAATTTAAAATCAACCATCAAATTGACATGCAGTATAGATGAACATGACCAATTGTAATTAAAATTTAAAGGCCAACCAACAAATTGACACATTTTGAGAGTTTTGATTTGGATTTTCCATAGTATCTATATTTTTTAGTCTTCATTTCGAGTCGATAACAAGACTCATCTTCAGGACCAATATGAAAAAAAGAGAAGGGTGAGAGGAAATAAATATGGGATGGATGCAAGAAACGAGGAGGAGAGCCAACCAACAAATCCAAAAATGAAGCAAAACCCTAAAAAAGATAAAATCATAAATTCGCATGAGCGCAACATTTTTTTATTTTTATTTTTTGTTTATGTTAAGTTTAATTTTAATATATATTAGTAAATTTTATTAATAAGTTATAATGTTGGTTATAAGTAATAATCAATATTATTTTTTTGTGTAATTTATGCTACTTCTATTATTGTACAAAAAAGGTTACAAAAAAGCTTACATTCGCCAAGCTGATATGGTTACAGCTGGACTTCAACATTGGAAAAAGAGACCATAACACCGTCCATGACTAAAAGGCTGTGAGACTGAAAGATAGAAGGACTGACAAGTGGACGCAGACCAGAACCCATTTAAGGCCCGACCGCTTGACACGTTCCAAAACTTCCTATCCCGGCCTCTGCGAGGAGATACAAACATGCATACATATAACGATAGACATAGATGCACATGTAGACTAAACTCGACCTGAATAGACCTGAAAGGAACAAAACTAACCCACAACAAATGCTGCACACTGTGGCCGCTGAACACACAACCTGAAACTGCAGTAGCAACCTCCAAAACAGCGAGGAGACGAGCTCAAGCATCCACGGAGGTGGATGGTTTCTCCTCAACAATTCTGCAACCATATTGATCGGATGCACTCGTGTCTGTGTAGGGAGCATCATCCTTTGCCGGCTTGCTTGGACCCACCACCGCACCCGAGGCTTCCGCAGGCTGCAATCTTGGACATTGAACAGGAGAAGGTGGCCTGGGCTCCCCCGGGACTTCTGGAGAGGCTGCATTTTCACACTTCTCATTTCGCACCGATACAAAATATGTGGCATTATCCAGGGAACATGGAAACCGAAAGCGGGTTGAGGGGTGAGAGCTGTGCGAGCACGCAGCTGCACGACCTCGGCCTCTTCCTCTACCTCAGCCCCGCCTTGCCCCATGGGAGCTGACTTCATCAGAGGGGGTGTTATGAAACCAGCTCACAAAAAGATAGAAAAGAGAGATCCACGCCTTAGAATTCAACCTCTTCGAGGGGGCAACCTCCTTTACATTACATAAATGAACAATTCTTGGATGATACAAATGAAAAGACCTCATTTCTATATATAGGAGTCTAAGGGGTCATAACATAACCAGAGCCGACATAACAATAATAATGTAAGGCACAATAATAATAATAGTGGGCTTCTATGGGGCACAATAGTAACAATATGGGCACTGCATGGGTACATCAATATAATAGGTGGGTTGTTACTAATAACAATAAGGGGTTACGCTAGTAGTATAGGGGCCTAACATGCCCCTCTCCTTCAAAAAGCGTTGTCCTCAATGCTTGAGTAGTTCTTGATGATTCTGTATAAAATTCTTGTCCTCCCTTGTGGAATCTTCAGTGGGTAAGTTCTTCCACTTGATGAGATACTCTGAAATTGATCGATTTCGTAGCTGTCGGGTTCTTGTTTCTGTGACTGCTCCAGGTTCCAGTATGGTTTTTCCTTCCTCTTCAATTTCTGGCAATATTGTTTGAATTGGGATTTTTTGCAACTTTTGAATAAGTGGCCATACTTCTTCGTCCTTCTTCCATTCATCCCTTGCTTCATTTATTCCATCTAGTTGGGATTAATAGAAATAGCACAAAACAATGCTTCCACATCCTCATCCTTGAAGAGTCTTCCCATTTGGTAAGGTCGCCAATTTTTAAGTGCATGTAGTATTGCCAACATTTCCTTCTCATAAATAGCTTGCTTGAGATGTAGCAGTAAAAATACCCAATCACCTACATCAAAACATTTTTCACTACGATGTTG